>CAIGRB010142720.1:5321-23606 GCA_903798255.1 Fraxinus quadrangulata | reverse complement strand
ATAGTTTGTATTTTTGTATCAAAAATTTTCAAACCAATGATCTCTCTTAACAAATAATGCAAGTTAAGTATGAAGAGAGATTTGCACTTAAATCAAAGTGTTGGCAAAGAAAACTTCTATCAAGGATAAAGAATATATGAGATTATGAGAAATTCTTTCCAATGTAGCGTTCTTGAAAAATTAAATGAAATATGTTTGATAGATAAAGAAACTCTATGTAATGAATGAAGTAGAATGTAAAATCAAACAATTTCAGTTGACCAAAAGTGTATAGCCATTGGAAAATCAAACCATTGGAAATTCGGTTGACCAGATCTGCATTTTCGGTAGACCGAAAATTTGAATTTTTGATTGATTGAAAGTTGACTTTTTATTTTTTTTTAAATGAAAAATTAGTTTTATGCAATTGATGAATTATGGAAATAATTTGAGCTTTATACACTTGCTAAAAATTGATGAGTTAATACTTTTACATTTAAGTTCTGATAAACTACTTCTAAGATTTAATCTTCAAATTTCTCGTTCTTGTTTTTTTGAGACTCATTTGATTGCTTGTTCTTCAATGGATGATGATTTGAGTCTTTGAATGCTTAATAAGATATATTTATGAAAAATTCAACAAACAAAGTTTATTAGAAAAATAAGTGTATTGTTTGTTATAATCAAAACAAGTGGAGCTATATTGAATCATATATCAACATTAATACATTTAACTAGGTTGAAATTCAAATAGAGATATAATGGATTTACTTAATTAAGTATAATAGAATTTACTAGAGAGATGTGTTTAATTAAATTTGAGAAGTTGGATTAAATACACATTGTAATTTTTTTTCATGACATTGTATAATAAATTAAGGGGGAGAATTAATGTGAAATCGTGAGTTCTCCCAACTCATCGTTATAATCTTAAAACCAATCTCGTCAACTAGTTAGTTAATCATAATTTAGTTTTAATCTTGAAATATTTTCAGAACCACTAGCTTGTTAAATATTTGCATTGGTTCAAATAAATAGTAGGATTAATTTAGATTAATAGTAAATAATATGATTCTCATGAAAATGGTAGTTTGAATTCCTTAACTTCACTGTACTACGAATTTAACGATATCCTATGCTTACAAGATTTGTGGTTACTATTACGCCTCACCACCGATGCTCAATTCAAAGTGTCACGTAGCAATCTATGCAGGCAAGAAAGTGAATAAAGAATTAACTAGTCAAATGTAAAGAAATCATATGAATGGCCGAATCTCTTATGCCAAAGTACTGCCTAAATGACTGAAGTACGTGAGTCCGAAGCGCTACATAAAGAAATGGAAGAAGCCGAAGCTCTTCACATGGAGGACCAATACAAAGCTTTCTCCAACAGATGCCCTCAGTTCACCCAAAGCTCATGAAGTGAAAGTTGTTTCTTACAAGATCTATAGTCAATTTTTACGAATAATTGATGTAACGTTTGTAATAATGTTAGGTGTGTCGGCCTAATGTATATGGTGACGACCCGCTAATGTATTTATTATATGATAGACAGTGATATAAAGTCTTAGTAAAGAAGATGCGGCCACGTGGTTCTGATCCAACGGGCACCACGTTGGCCGAAATACTATAAATAGATATCTTTGTAACCGGAAAATGGCTGGATGCTTGGACTTTTGACTCTCGTGTTCTTGATTCTTGATAATACAAATAGTCTTGAAAAATCTATACATATTACCTTGCTGTTTTCCATATACTTTAATTCGATCTTTAATTGATTTACTTTGGTATTTGACTGGTGATTGTTGTTAGTGCAATCACCTTTATTCCACCCGTCGGTGCTTAAACACCATTGTCCTAGCCGTGAAGCATATTCGGCGTCCATCTTCATCCCACTTCTTACAGTATTCTAGTTAAAACGTACTGAAATTTGCTTGAGTTGGCGTGATCGGCCCGACATTTGTTGTCCACGTAAGCGTCACATTTTTCGGGGCCAAGAAATTGGCGCCGTCTGTGGAAAACCATACACTTTAACTACGAAAGTCCCGTGGGAAGAAGCTAGTTGGAAGTAAATTGAATGGAATTTTCTAGCCCTTGAAAAAAGGGTGCTCTTGAAGATAGAATCGTTGGAAAACCTAAAGAAAAATTGTTTGATTCAAAATTGGTTTGATCCTTGAAAAAAGGGTGCTCTTGAAGATAGAATCGTTGGAAAACCTAAAGAAAAATCGTTTGATTCAAAATTGGTTTGATCCTTGAAAAAAGGAACGTTTAGTCAAGAATGAGCTTACACGAGTTCAAGTAGTGAAGAAAATACACCCCGGAGGACGATGAACACCCTGAAGAAGGGGAACCCTCGCGTGCTATCCCAACAGCTCACCCGCAACCTCACCAACAACATAGGTGACGCGGGTCAATGGACGGGGGCAAGATAGCAACTAGACTTACTAGAGAAGTGGCCACAGTGGCTGCCAATATGAAGACCATAACTCAGTAGAATATGGCTACACATGAGCTGCTGATAAGCATGCGAGGCCAAAGAGGATACCTAGTTCCTTAATATGCAACCCAGGAAACGTATTTCATGACCCTTCACAGGCGTGCTACCGTGATAAAAAAGGAGGTTCAAAGATAAATAACTGGACACCAACATCACACCAGGATGGAAGCCCCCCACGAAATGGAGGTTGAAGTTGATAGTCCACCAACTATGCCTCTGAACGACCTAATGAGACTCCATTCAATTTTTCCCTGAATTATGAACCAGAGGACCTACCTCATTGGTCTGTAAATATCTTTGACAGGCCCAGGGATGCCCAGAAATAGGCAGGCTCCACCTCCCACTATGCCTAGAAATAGGCATGCTTGACCTCCTCATGTTCCTAGAAATAGACAATATGAGCCTCTTCAGTTCGAAAGATGAGATGAACCTATTTATGATAAAGTGCCTCAGATCACTCCCCCTAGAAATAGGTGTGAGAGGAGAGAACAGGCCAGAAGTTAGCAAGATCTTCCCATCCCCTCACAGAGACTCAATTTAGGGAAGATGAGGATTCTAATGAGCTATAAAGGTCATGCGATCTTGACGATGATGATAATAATTCACTATTCTCGCAAGCTATTAACAATGTTCCTGCACTGAACCACTTGACACTCCCCAAAATTTCCAAGTATGATGGGAGAAGTGATCTAGTGAAGTATCTCAATAGTTTTAAAACTCACACGAGTCTGGAAGGAGCCAACCCGATGATAAAGTGTAGAGCCTTCCATTTAACCCTAAGCGGAGCAGCTAAAATTTGGTACATTGGTTACCAGTAGGTAGCATCCAGAGCTGGCCAGATTTCAAAACACATTCCTTAAGCGCTTTTCCACAAGTAAAGAAGGTGAAGGACCTATCCAATGCCTAGAGGATATGCGGCAGCAATGGGGCGAGTCTCTGAAAAGTTTTTTGTCTCACTTCAATGATGAGATGACCTACTGTGTGCAAGTGATAGATGTGGAAGCTTTAACAGTCCTATGGGGAGGATTGGACATGAACTCTCTCTTCTAGAGAGATGTACAGAACAAAGACCCTACCGCTATGATGTTTTACTTTAAATGACAAGGCGTGAGAACTTCAATGAAAAATTGAGGGATCACAGGAACATGGTTAAACAAGGGCTTGCCCCTCTCCAAATGTGAAAAATAAGATGCCCAACCTCATATTTGATGGACTATCAGGTCCGACAATTGACCTCTCTAACCCTTGACAAGCATTGGCCGCAACAACATTAAATGCAGTGCCCACTTTAGCCTACGAGGAAGTGAAACTTGGTACTACAATGTACCAAGACAGACTTTATCAAAGATCTCCCCAAATGGAGAGATGTAGGAGGCGAGGCATTGAACCTAGAAATAGGGATGAAGCGTCCATCTATTGTACATACCATCACTCATATAGCGACAACACTGAAGGCTGGGACATTGCAACACACACTCAAAGTGCCAATCAAGGGAGAAACACGCGCCTCCAAAGAGATGCTTTTCCTAGGTAGACCCAACAACCTAAGAATGTTGAGTCGAGGCACTCCAATAGAAACAACGCTCCAAAGAGGAGAGACACTGAGGCAAAAAGAACTAGGAAGGGTCAAAGACAAAGAAGAAGCTTACAACGAATGTTGGCCAAAAGCCCATCAAAGAAATTGATACAATTTTTGGAGGCCCATTCGTTGGGGAAGAATTTAGGAACTCCTAGAGAAATTATGCTAGAGAAGTGACGGGTCCCCTATGATAAGTTTTATAGTCAACCGAGCCTTTATTGAAAGGAAAGTTCAACCTATCACCTTCACCCAAGATAATGTAGTGGGTGTGCATTATCCAAACCATGACGTCCTAGTGGTGACGGTCTTTGTAACACGCAATTGCCTAAAACGAATGCTAGTGGATAATGGGAGCTCCGTCAACATCATCTTTGGAGATACTTTTGATAAGATGAAATTTGATCATGAGTTGACCCCAATGAGTTCTCCTTTATACGGGTTCACATGAGACAACATCATGCCAAGGGGTAAGATCACTCTAGCAATAGAGATGGGGATAGAAGCTTATGCGAGGAGTTGGGCATTAAAAAAACACTTCCCCCCCACATCACCCTCAGGCAAATGGGTAGGTGAAAGTTGTTAACAAAACAATCAAGTACACGTTGAAGAGAAAGTTAGATACTTCTAAAAGGGCCTGAGTCGATGAACTACCCAAGTCCTTTGGGCCATTTGAACTACAAGCATAACCGTTGCAGGAGAAACTCCTTTTTCTGTGGCTTACGGGGCCGAAGCTATGAGCCCAGTTGAAGGAGGTCTGCCATCTCCTCATCGAATTCATTTCAACGAAATATCCAATGACGAAATAAGAAGATGTGAACTAGACATCTTTGAAGAAAAGATGGATGATTCTCAAGTGAAATTGGCTATTTATGAGCGGAAGATGACTTGATACTACAATTATAGAGTAAAGAAGAAGTCATTTCGCTTGAATGAGTTGGTGCTCCGAAGGGTATTTTATCTTCCAAAGAATATGATGGAGAAACCCTTGGTCCCAACTAGGAAGGCCCCTACTGCATCAAAGAAGATGTTTGGCTTGAAACCTATAAAATTGAAAATATGGATAGAAATGCACAGTCTCATCCATGGAATGCAGAGCATCTATGGAAATACTACTTTAATGATGTAAATATCCAGTTTGTATAGTTCTTAATTTAACGAAATTAACTTTTATCAAATTGTTTGTACATGAAAAATACATCCAAAGAGGCAAAAGTCCCGAGCGAAGCCTCTGCATGCTAGATCCCAAAATGGACCATCTCCTACTCACGACGTGCTGCACATGCCCTTAACAACAAAAGTTGATAAGGAAGCCTCAGCATGGACGAGCTACTCAAGCCCATGTTCAGGAAACAAAGTCCACAATCTAAAAAATTAAATTTGTACAAGTTAAAATTAATAAAATGCCTCATATTGACAAAAGTCAAAGGAAAAGCCTCTTCATAGATGATCCATCCCTAAGAGGAGACTCGTCGGCACTTCGACGAGGAGTTGGATCCTAAGAATGACTACATCTGCATTCGCAAAGTGTGACACATGCCCTTAACAACAAAGGTTGTTAAGGAAGCCTCAGTATGGGCGAACCGCTCAACCTCATGCTCAGAAGGGTTATTAATACTAGTAAGTAAGAATTGTTCTTAGTTTTATTAAAAAAGGTTCATCAAAAATAATAAAATGCCTCATATTAAAAAAATTTAGAGGGGAAGCCTCTTCGTAGATGATCCATCCTAATGAGAGGACGCATGGGCATTTCGACGAGGAGCTGGATCCTAAGATGGACCACTTCTGCACTCATGACGTGTGACACATGGCTTTAACAACAAAGGTTGTTAAGGACGCCTCAGCATGGGTGAATCACTCAATCCCATACTTATGAAAAGAATGAAAGGCAAGCGAATTATCAACAAAGTCTTAAACAAAAGATTGAAGTGGTTAAGAGTGTTAGTTTGATGTGCATAGGTTCAGAAACTTATGAAGGTACATGACCTTCTAACACTTATGCAAAATTATAAGTTTGATGTTATTATTGAAGTTCGATGTGCATATGTTTGATGTTATTATAAGTTTGATATTATTATTGAAGTGGAAGTAGTTTGAACTACACTGAAGAGCATTGCAATATATTAAATAATAACACAAGTTCATAGCAAAGAGACTTTTATTAATTTAACAAAAATTTACAACTATAGGTTGAAGCCATTTACATATAAAGTACAAAAAGAAAAGACTTATCTATACATGTGAGGAACATAGAGCTACAAAGGGAACAATTGTATCAGGAGCCTCGTCCTCATCTTCAATTTCGATCACAGGCTGCCTTCAGCAGGAGTTTGAGGCTCTTGTTCACCCTCTTCAAGAAATTTTGACCTTAACTCAGAGGTGTTGATGCCTTGGATGTTCACCTCAAGTCACTCCACCATCTTTATGTAGGCATACCTCTGCTAATATTTTGCTAAGCTTTTGTATGCCTTCATCAAATGTAAGTTCGAGATGTAGAACAATACATTTTTGGCTAAGCATTTGATTTGCTTATAAGAATTTCTTTTCGATGCTCATTTTTGTATTGTGTTATGTGTGAATTAAGCTTTCATATAGAGAAAAATAACTTTTAATTAATAAATTGTCATTTTTAATCAAAAAGAAGTTGTATGTCACTTTTTAATTAAAAAATACGATTGTATGTCACTTTTTAGTTAAAAAAACTCACTTAACTTTGTATGGTATTTTTACTTCCAAAATACCTTTTATATCATCTTTCAAAAGATGATTTATTTTAAGGATATTTCTATAAGTTGCCCGGAGCTAATTATCCCAAGTCTATACGTATGGGCAAACTTAGCTTGGCATGCTTTGCCTACATGTCCATATCGACTTGCTCTAAGTGTATTTTTTTAAGAGCATCTAGCTAGGCCCAATTGATCAGGTTCGTTAGTCTAGTGTGAACCCTGTCCAAATACACAAGTGGATGGTTGAAGCGATTCAAGACTTAAAATGTGTGCGGATAGTACATTATTTTTCAGTCTCGGGAGTATTTTATTTAATTTGAGTAAACGATATTTTGTGTTATTAGGATCCAGATTATAATTTGTTTTGAGTACAGGGACTAAGCGACTAATTTCAATTAAATCAGCGAGCAATTTTGTTATGATTGGTCCAAGAGTTTATTTTGGAAGTTGGTTTTGATTTTTATAAAATCAATAAAACTGTGAGACTTTCTCCAATTCTTCGTTCCAATCTTGATATTCATTTATTGATTCAAGGAATTTGTTGATCAAATTAAAAGTCCTATATTTTGTGCATATCAACAAATTTTGATTCTAAATTCATCGTATTCTTAAAATCAACTTGATTTAGACTTTTTCCTCCTTCATTAGTGTATTATTCCGCTAATTACATAATGTACTTCAACAGTAAGCTTCTTTTCGTCATCTCTTCTTCTTTAATCACAATTCATAAATATAGCCCTTTTATGATAGTAATTTTATCCCAAGATAATTGATTTTCACATCACATCAGTGGCCCTCACATGCAATCTTGTAAACTAGCTTTCAAGGTACAAATTGTTAAAAAAGTCGTTTTTACCTCCATTTTCAATGCATATGGATACAAATGAAAATGCAAAGTAAAAAGCAATGAATGCCATAGAGTTTTTATCATGTGAATGTCAAATTGTTTGGAATAAAAAATGAAATTTAAACATTCAACGGTAAAAAAATTGATTAAAATTTTTAAATTTTGTTTTTGTCAAGACGGCATAATCAACATCAAGAAATATGGGCATAACCATACCGAATACTTCATGAAAGCTATCCTTCATGTTGGTTGGTGCAATGCTTTGAAAAAAAAAAAAAAAAAATTCAACCACGAAAAGGCTTATTTAAAGAACTTAAATTATACTTAGTCCCTGTTTGGCGGAGATTAAAATCAGATTTTTAGTAATTTTAATAAAAGTTGATGAAAAATGTGATTGAAAAGTTGTGAAATTCATAAAATATTAGTTAAAATTAATTGTTGACTTTGATTTACATTAAAATCTGAATTTTTAATCATTACAAAATATGGGCTTAATTTGTTAATAATCCCTGCTTTTCATATTAAAACACATTGGAAAGCGAAAGAAGTAAATGTGATGTAGAAGTGTAGGAGAAGGAAAACGTAAATATAGTACATTGTCTAAAGACACCTTGTCTTTTTGGGTACCATCTGATGATACAACTGATGGCAAAAGCTCCAGTCTATGTGCCTAGTTAAGTACACATGCCCACCCAACAAGTTCACGAACTGGAATTGTTTATTTCTACCAATTATGTGGGGCTTTAGTAATTGCAACTGCAATCATACTGGAAATGTCAAGCCATCGTGTAATTACAAGATGGTCCCCCTTTTTTTGACCTTTAGGGTGTGTTTGAACTATATTATTTTGAAAAAATATATTTTGAAATAGTAAATTGATGGAGAATGTATGATTGAAAAAGAAGAAAAAATTATTGATGTAATGGAAAATATTATTTTATTGAAGAATGTGTGGTTGAAAATGAGTAAAAGAATGAAAATAAAAATTTTAATGTAGCTCAAACGAGGGGTTAACAAAGTATTTTTCTAAATGCAATCTAGAAAAAATTATTGATGTAATGGAAAATATTATTTTATTGAAAAATGTGTGGTAGAAAATGAGTAAAAGAATGAAAATGAAAATTTTAATGTGGCTCAAAGAGGGTCTTATTTCAACCTTATTCTCAGCACTTCTCGGACCGTTGCACAGTAATTTGAACATTCAATATCCCTTCTTTCTAACCAGGGGCGAATCCAGCATTGCCCTTCAGTTAGGACGGTGATCGATGACCATTGACAATCAATGATCGTAATAGTTCAAAATATAATTCAATACATAACTAAATGCACTAAAACATAAAAAAAATATACATATGAAAATATAATTTAATACAACCCGAAATACTAAAAAAAAGAAAAAAGATACAATCCTACTCTGTAACTATAAACTTAGACAACTATATTCTACGAGATTTCATATTTTGAAAGCGTTGCAATATTGCTTCATTCTCAACTTTTATAAAAATATATTTTTCCACTTAAATTGTCAAATTGTCATTCAACTAGTCATCTCTTATTTTATTGCGCACGTCACTCTTGATTAGATTCATAGCTGAAAATACCCTTTCAAATGCCCAGATTCATTTTTCAATTGAAATTGATGTAAAAACAATTTACCCATAGTTTAATTGAGCTCAATATCTTCTCCAATCTCCATTAATTTTTTTCATGTATCCCTAATTTCTAGAAAACCTAATTTCCCAAATCACGATTCACAGAATCATATTTCACAAATCACAATTCACAAATCAAAATTATATCTCAAGCAACTCATAATCTCAGCACCTCACCCAATAATAAATCACAAATTCACAAAAAAGAAAAAAAAAAAAGAAAAAAAAAGAAACAAACTCAAATCTGGCCTGGAAACAGAAAGACTTACTGTTCTTCGCACTTCACCGTCTTCACATCGAGGTTTCACCACCACCGCCACGGACACAGGCCGCGTCCACCAGAGTCCAGAGACCACTAGTCCACCGTCGGAGGCAGCGGCGCAGTCGGTAGGTAGAGTCATAGCAGCCAGCAGCCGTTCGTGAGTGGTGACTTCGTTTCCCTCAGCTCCTCTACGACTTCAATTGTAAGCCAAAACTGAAGTGGACTGCTCTGTCGACTGGATTTTGGCTAATTGATTGGCCCATTCAAGACATGGTTAAAGGCCCAAACTGCCAAAATAATTTTCTGGGCTGCTGACCTTCTTCTCCATCTTTTCAGCGGATGGGGGACACTGCAGGCGCCGTCGCGCTGAGCTGTTGCTCCAACAGACCAAGCACGAGCGGCTGTGGGGGCTGGCTAGGTGCTAGGTCCGCTCCTGTCTCTAACATATGAATGACAAAAAGGTTGTATTTTTTAATCTTTCACTTTTCCCTTTACCCATTTTACCCACAACAGTCCAACTCATTTTGCTAAGAAAAATTGACAAATTGGGGTAGAAATAGAAAAAGGTTACTGACAAGTATGTTTTACTCACGAGTTATATACCATTTTTACTTGATTATTGACTAGACCTAATGAGTATTGAACGTTTTTAATGTGTTATTAGTATTGTTTTATATGTTTGATTAGATGGAGCTAATGATAGTAAAAGTGGAGAAAATAAATGGCTTGAAATCAAAAGAAGAGAAAAGGAGAAGAAAAAGGTACAACAGTCAATTATTATAATACCAAAAGAAGATTTCTACTCAAGAAGGTGGAGCCATAAAACATCAGGGTGGACAAAAGTGTGGTGACTCGGCGCCACTAAAAATACAGGCAGACAGAATTACATTAGGTATTAAGGTTGATGAAGAAGTTGAAATCTTCATAGTTGAGTTTATGTCGGGTGGAGTACGCAAGTCATATCATGTTGAAAAGGGAAACTTACTAGTGTGGAGGATATACGAAGTTTGGTACAAGGTCAATTTACGTAAACTAAGCAAAATCTCTAGAGCCATATTCAAAGTGCCATGAAACATTGTTGAAAAAAGTCGGGATAAGACTGTAAACAAATACTTATTGGAAAACAATTCAATTTCTAACTTTTTATTTACTTTCTTTTGATTATTAACTGCATTGCACGTAGTGAGTTAGGATTGAATTCAATACTTGATCATGTTTAGTTGTTGTCTAGCGTATGTTTTTCAATATTTTATACTTAGGGTAGTATTACTAGTATCATAATCATGTTGATTTTATGTTATCAATTAAGGATTAGCTGTAACTCTCGTGTGATTGTGTTTGTAATTATTTTTCCTTTATCTTTTTAGGTATTATGGATTTATTTTGCTAAACAAGTAAATATGATAAAAGAAAGATAAAAGACCTAATTCGAAACAGAAAGGCGTCATTATATGACAACAGGTATTGTTAGCTCTTTTTAAACTTAATTTTTGATACATTTGGGACAACGTGTATTTTAAGTTTAGCGTATAGCTTCACTACAACAAAAATATTCTTTTGCAAAGTTCAAAAAACGTTGCCAAAAACCTTTTGCAACGTTCGGACGTATGTTGTAAACCTCAATTTTGTTGTAGAGTAGAAGGATACAACAATATTTTTTAAACTTGCTAATAACTTTTTTGCAACATTTTTGGGCTTTGCCAATAATCTTTTTGCAACGTTTTTTGAGTGTTGTCAATAACCTTTTTACAACATTTTTTAAAGTGTTATCTATACTTATATCTTTCTTTTTTGCAACATTTTTTGACCGTTACTGTAGGTCATTTTACATTTAATTTTTTTTTTGTACATAATTAGTTTAGTTATTTAAAAATATTTATTTATTTAATTACAAACAAACCTATAATAATTACAAAACAAAATAGTACACATCAGATTTTACATAGTTCTGCTAAACAAAAATAATGAATATGATTCAATACAATATGCCAAAATGTAGAGTTAATCTACATAATGCTAAATCATTAACCAACTCAAAAAGTTATATAGTCATATGTGAAAAATATAGACTACTATTTAAAAAAAAACTGATCAAAATATTTCGAAATATTGGATTCATATCGAAGTTTGCTTCTGTGACCAACAATTTAGCTATCCCAAAAATAATTTAACTCCCTGCATATCATAAAAATAATAAGGGTATAATTAGCATGCAAATCAAAAGTATATCAAGAAATATATTATCTTTACAAGAGAAATAATATCTCTACGTACCTTGAAAATTGAGTGCAAGTATGATAAACCCCGCATTAGATAACATATATAGTTTCAGCAAAATAAAAGAAGCTGCCAGCAAGAAATATTTTGGATATGTCCATATTGTCAATTTTGGCATGTCCCAACGCAATGACAATATCGCTGTTAGCTTATTTTATACATCATAGAAACAAGTATCCCTACCTTTTGCACTTCAATAAAAGAGGATTAGTATGGAAAAACAGGTGGTAATAATGAAACCTTAAAATAAAACATTCATGCCAAGTCACGATATATTTTAATCTTGGATATTGAAGCATTATCTCATGGACAAAATCATTCCTTATTACCCAATAACAATTCCAACATTTTTGAAGGACGTGTTACACAAATCTATAGTAAAGATATAAAAAGTTTGATTTTGAAATTTAACTAACTAAAATGATGGTACCTTCAACGCCTCTTCGCAAATATATGCTATTTGATACTGCTCTAGAGGCTCCTCAATAACATTCACCAAGTCAGCAACACTCCCACCTCCCACAATACTCCATTACAATCTGCCAACAAATACAAAATTCTCAGATATTTAAATTCAAGTGGAAAACTAACAGTTGTTATCTGATTTAGAAACCAAGAGGAGGCACACGTTATCATGGTCTCGGTACCGTCCAAAAAGATAAAAATTATCATATACTCAAAGGTCGATGATCTTCTTCATACTCGAAGATATTCTTCTTCTTGATCGCTGATAAGTGCATTTCACACACTTGTTTTGGTCACTAAATATGGATAATTGTTGATAAATATGTTGGAATATAGCTTAATTCTATGTAATTTGTATTTTGAAGGACAACATAGATGAATATGGCGAAAATTAGGAGAAACAAGGAAAAAATGGACTAAAATGGAAGAAAATTGAAGTTCATGGACCAAGATGCAAATAATATAAAGACGACCCCGAAGAGGAATTGAAGACGTGAAGATGTCGAAGACAAATTGAGCAACGGAATGAAACATTGGAAGAAGAAAAAGTGGGAAAAGAGTTCGAATTGCAAGATTTTGAGAGTTAGTAATGTTATGTAGTCACATAGCACAAAAACCTATGCGGTCGCATTGGTTGCTTTAGGGAATTCCAAGGCCAGTTTTTGATGTTCTATGCGGCCGCAGGGAAATGAACTATGCGGTCGCATAGTTCAACTTCGACGGAAAATTTCTGATTTCCTTATATGAGTGAAATTCTTATGGAAACAAAATCAGGGGACACTATTTAAACCCTAGAGCCGTCCAGAACAAAATGGAGGAGATGCATAAGGGTTTTGAGAGGAGAAAAAGAGCGATAACGCGAATAACAGCACCACGAAGCGAAGATTAAAGTCAAGAATTTAATTGGTGATGTCATTTCTTTATTTTATTTCTGATTTTCTTCTTTCCATCATGCTAGACTAGGTTAATTCTGTACTAGAAAACGATGAACTATGTAATATGATTTTTAATTTTTAGTTTTACATTCCTGACAATAAAAACACATTATGATTATTTGAATGGTTTATATGGATTTATTTTCTCCACGATTATTGTACACGTTAATTGTGTGAGCTTGGTGATCTATTTCATGCATTCGAAAGAAGAGAAATAAGTTAGATAGTGTATAAATCATCATAGGGTCCGATAGGAGATATAAATATACCGTTATGCCATATGTGAGTCTTTACGCGTTCAAAAAAATTCATGCATTCTTGTATGTTCGCATATATCATAGCGATATAGTCGGGCCACAGATGAGAATATGTTTGACTTTACCTGAGAGAGACTGTTAAATAATTTAAGAGTATTGATTCGTCAATATTTCAATCGTGTGTCAAAGTGTAAAATTAGGTTTAAAAAGATAATTACTTAGGGATTCGTGATCCTAATACATTCATTACAAATTAAAACACTCAAACTTACATTTAACGCTGCTTGTATTTAATTTAGTTAAATAATTTATAATTGCATACTTAGTATTATTTTAGTTATAACTTCATCAAAACAAACACGTCATTTTATTCGAGTTTCATATAAGGTCAATGTAATAGGAATTGGACTAATCAGCCTTCGTGGGATAATACTTGAATTCAAAAAGTCTACTTTATTACTTCTTAATGAACCGCACACTTACAATAGTTTTTATTCGAAATATATTTTCGCACAAAAGTAGCTACTAGATGGCAAACAAAATTAGGATGATTACATTGCTGCAATATCTCAATTTCACTTCGAATTTCGGGAACGGAAAGGGGAGATCACAGACTAGAAAGGGAAGATCACGGATTGGAAGTTCAAGAGTTTTTCTTTTGTTTTTGCTTTCATTTGGTGTACTGGAGAAGAAAGATAAATAGAGCTGATGGTGGTGTTTAGGTGTCACAACCGACGAAGACAGTGCTAGTGAAGGTGTTTGCTGGGAATGAAAAGGAGGAGATTGCAGACTGCAAGTTCAAGGGGCTTTTTTTTTTTTTTGCTTTCATCTGTTGTAGAGAAGAAAGAGAAATAGAGGCGATCGATTGCAAGAAAGCAAAAGCAAGAAGTTAGAAGATATTTTGTAAACAGTAATTAAACCTGTTTGTGAACAGTGGGAACCAATATTAGTGTGAAATGGAGGGTGCACAAATACCATTTAATCCCAACAAATACCATATCGCAATGTTCAAAAAACGTTGTAGAAAATGAATTTTTTTGCAACATGCAAAAAAATGCAAAAAGTAAAACTTTTTCGCAACCGTCAATGAACGTTGCAAAAAGCTATTTATTAAGAGTTTTAGCAACATCCACTGAACGTTGCTATAGAACCAGATTTGAACAACGTTCAAAAAATGTTGTAGAAAATGAAACTTTTCACAACATTCAAAAAACGTTGCAAAATACGACATTAGCAACATTTATTGAAAAAAATGTTGTCAAAGCTCAATTATATTAACCAATCACAACATTCACTTATAAAAATGTTGCGATAGACCTATTTAACAACACTCAATCAACAAATATTTCCTTTTTAATGTTACAAAAGATGATTTTTATTGTAGTGCTTAGTTATTTTTACTATAGTTATTTGTTTGTGTAACACAGAAATGCGTCATTATATGATAGCAGGTATTGTTAACTTTCTTTAAACTTATTTTTGATACATTTAGGACAATGTGTATTTTTAGTTTAGGGGGTAGCTTAGTTGTTTTTACTATAGTTATTTGTTTGTGTCATTGCCATAAAAATGTCATAAAAACACAAAATCAAAATGAACAATTTAAATTTCTTAAATTAATTTCTTTTTATATGTGTGATTATGTAAGTTGAATAGACTTGTCGAATAATACTAAAATAAATTGAAACTTTGCTAATATGATACTTGTCATGTGAGATAATGTTATATTTTGAACACAACAATCATGATTATCAACATCTATTTTTGAATTGAGTATATTGATAAAATATGTTGATTGGACTTAGATCGTCAAAATCAAAATCATATTATAAAATACAACCGCTTAACCATTTGAAATATTAGTTAGGGATTGTTTGGTTCGGTGTTAGGAGCAATTTAAATATTTGTTAATTTCGTGCTTTCTAGCTAATAGGTGAAACCACGATATTTACCATACATTAGGGGTTTGATCCCTATTACTCATTTCAACAAAATGCATTGCACTTGCCGTGATACGTAGGAAAAAGTTACCTACGTGTAGTGTGGAGCTAGTGTTGAGTAATAAGATCATATTCATCACCAATGTTGTTAGGTTTTGTGACAAAAATTCTATGTGATCTAGAAGTTTGTTGCATAAAGGAAGCTTGTTTAATCTTGGTTAGAAGTACGGTTTGATTAGGAATCAAATTTCATGATGTTTTGGGATGTTTGATTGAATTAAGAACTTGGAGATGAAGTAAAATCGTTTGGAGGGGAAAAGAAAGAAAAAAAGGGGTTTCGGCAAGCCCAGCGCTGCCTTTTTGGGCAGCAGACCCAGCGCTGCAACGCCGGGTCCGTCGAGGTGCCCGGTAGCGTGTTTTTTCAAGGTTTTCTCGTTTTATCCAGATTTTGGGACTTCTTTTTCATCTTGGACTTCACAAGGTATAGGCTCTTAAGATGAGAGGAAAGAGAGGAAAATGCAAGACTCAAGAGAGATTATAACAATTATATCATTATTGTATACATTAGAAACAAGAGACAATTGTTTAGATTGGATTGAGAGGATCAAAATCTTGTTAGACAATGGTTTGTTTCTTGGTATAATAAATTCTCCTCTTCCACAATTTACTTGATTGTTGTGTGATCCATTAAATTTCATATTGTTCATAATTTTTTCCCTTTGATTATTTGTCCGATTTCTCATCAAGTGATATCAAAACGTTCTTGATAACGGGTTGGTTCATTACCAGTGGTATCAGAGCCAAGGGTTTTTGGCGGTTTCTTGGGATGTCCAAATTGATTATTAAAAGTGAGTTTAGAACAAGGTCGATTGTTCAGGGATAACAACCTTGAAATTTGGTATTCGCTTTTGGATAGCAACAATAGGTTTTTATTGTGGCAAATTAAGATGGGAATGGTTTTGTTCAATTAGATCTTGATGATACTTTGTTGGGGATTCATAGAATGCATGTAACAATGACCGCGGAGGAGAAAGAACGAAAGGATCAGAAAGCCTTATCATAGATACATTTTCATCTTTCTAATGAAAATTTTTAGAATGTGGTAAATGAGAAAAGTGCCGCTGGATTGTGGTAGAAGTTGGAGTAACTTTGTATGAAAAAGAGCTTGACAAGTAAGTTATACTTGAAGCAGCGCTTGTGTTCTCATCGTTTGACGGAAGGTAGATCTTTGGAAGGTCATCTGTCAGTGTTCAAGAAAATCGTCGCTGATTGGAAATGATGGAGGTTAAGTATGATGAAAAGAATTTAGGGCTGATATTATTATGCTCGTTGCCGCATTCATATATGACTTAGAGATACCATTTTCTATAGTTGGGATACTCTTACAATTGACGAGGTATATGATGCGCTTTATTTGAAGGAGAAGATGAAGCATCTGGTCGTCGGTTCTGAAGGTCATAGAGAGGGTCTTGTTGTTAGTGAGATGAAGACGAGTAGTCATGGAAGGGGTATAGTCAAGGATAGCAACAATGGTATAGTCTGTTGGTATTGCAACAACAATGGGCATATGAAGAGGGATTGCTATAAGTGGTGAAAGAGGTTTGCTATTACAGATCAGGATGAACAATTAGAAAATTTCGGTAATGTTAATCTAGCAGAAGAGAACGATGATGGAGATTTGTTAGCGATTACTGAAGGTGACTCCAAACCTGACGAGAATTGGATTCTTGATTCAACTTGCACTTTTCATATGTGTTCAAATCGGAATTGGTTTTCTTCGTATGAAACACTTATAAGGGGTTCTGTGACGATGGAAAGTAATGAGCCTTGTGGATAGCTGGGTTCGGTAACGTCAAAATCAAGATGCTGAATGGGACGGTTAGAATACTTGGCCAAGTTCGACATGTTTCAAGTATAAACAGAAATATGATCTCTTTGAGTACTTTTGATTCAAAAGGATACATGTATACCGATTGAGGTGGAGTTCTAAAAGTTAGCAAGGGTGCTCGGGTTGTGTTAAGGGGACGGAGAAAGTCCCGGTTATATGTGTTGGAAAGTTCGGCGATCACAGAGGAGGCAACTACAACTTTCAAATACTTGAATATAATTTTACAAGACTTGACTAGATACAAATATATAAATTATTTGCCCCGTACATCCCAATTAGCAAAAAATGAGACTTTTCAATGCTGGCAGATCAGAGATCGCGAGTTCGATTTATGGGGCTCTTGGAAGACAGTCTCTCTCCTGGAAGACAGAATTTATCCTGGAAGGTAGGAGTTCTCCTCGAAGGCAAGGTGCAACATGAGTTTGACTCGCTTGGCATTTTGACAGTTTAGTTGGGGGGCTCTTGAACCCTGACCAGTTTAGGGCACATCCCGCAATTTACCTGGTCTGTGTGTTGAGGGGTCGTATCATATACCCAGAATTAGTCGCCGAAAGTGGACACCTGTGTATTAAAAAAAAAAAAAAATATATATATATATATATGTATAAATTATTCTAAAAATTATGATGGCTAAATTTAATTTATTCCAACAACGTGTCCTGTAAAATAAATTTGCTTTTGACTCCCAATGCTGCAACATTCCTCGAAAAATGTGCTCTAATAAGAGCTTTAGTTAAAGGTTGATTATATTCACACTACAAGTTTTGTTAATTGTACTAAATTTTTAGATCTTTTTCTTATTTTACTAAAGCGATCACATATATAATGACATAAATAATCCCAAATTTACACCCATATATTTTTGATAAAAATCCTTGTACATTTTATGTACACCACGAGTAAAAACCATGAATAGGGAAGCATAAAACCCGATTTTGTGTGCAATACTGCAAATTCATTGCAAAAAAAAAAAAAAAAAAAAAA
>CAIGRB010142702.1:0-32578 GCA_903798255.1 Fraxinus quadrangulata | reverse complement strand
GTCAAACCAACCGAAAAATCTTAAAAGACTATGTTTGAAAATACTGGACAAGAATTAAAGAAACAAGAGAATATTTTATCTATAATATATTAAATATCACATCAAGTGAGAATCATTTTTTGGACGATTATAGTCATACTACAATTCAATTTATTTCAATAATACCTCACTTTTCATTTTAAAAATATGTTTAATTTACAAACTGTAATAAATATTATAAAATTCTTGTTCATGTATTTATTTTTTGTTATTAATTCTTAATTATTTAACATTCACGTCCTTGTTATTAATTATCAGTTAATTAACATTCATATCCATTTAGTTAATACTAATTAGAATTTCACATTAAAAAATGCAGTTCATCATTCACATTCAAGTTCATGTATATTCATTAGCATCTAATTTCACTTAATTGAAAATTAAATTATATTCGTCTAATTTCACTATTTACATGATGTATAATAATTAACATTTATTTTTAAGGACTTGTATTTCTCTCGTGTTCAGATCAAAAGAGTAAATAGAATATCAAATATCACATTCTCAATGTTTATAAATTATTTCAGAATAACATACAACGTACTTTCAACTCTGACTAGTATCTTAAAAAATTGTATATTTATTTAAATCACACCCCAACCGAATTAGGAATTCCCGACTCCTCATTCGACAGTCGATGCAACTATCTACAACACTGCATAAAAAATGAAAATGTCAAAAATAAACATAACTACATTAACATAAAAAATTAACATAGGGACATACACCATCCCCATTTTGAGTGATCTGCCTTCACGAAGAAACAAACACAATTTATTTGCCACCTTCTCAAATTCATACTATCCCTTTTTTCAGATAAAGCGTGTTTATTTTTCTACAGACACATATAAGATAAATATTTTGTCCCGAGAACGACGCAAAGGGAACCCAACATTGTAAGAGCATCTCCAAAAAACTCTTTAAACATGACATACTATCTATTTTAAAGAGTCAATATTTAAAATCATGCTCCAAATGATTCTTTAAATTAATATTTTAATTTAAAAAATAGGCCAAACTCACTCTCAATAATTTAATGCATTTAAAAAGTTTCAATTTTCAACGTAGGAAAGCAATAAAATAATTTAAAGAAAAGATAGTTAAAATAAAAGATAAAGAAAAATAATAAATATTTTTTGGGAATAGTAAAATTTCGTGTTAAATATAAAGAATTTGTTGGAGTACTTCAAAATTTTAAATACTCTCCAAATGATAGAATATGCTCTTTAAAAATATACAGTCTCTTGGAAATGCTCTAAGTTATTAGATATCTATTATAGACGGCCAAACATATGTTATCAGATGCTATTGGCCTAAAACGAAATATCATGCATGGTTCAACACTATGAAACATGTTCAAGGTTCTAACTTTAGGAAACGGAACATAGTTCAGCAAGACTAACATGTCTGAAGTTTTACCAACATTAATACACGGTGAAATGCTAGTAGCAACAGAAAAACGCCTGAATAATTCTGTTTTTCGAGCATCATCATTGACTTTTAAAAAGTTCCATAGTCAGGAGTTGGCAGTTAGTTTTATAGCTAAGAGTTATCTGACTCCATCTGATTCAAGTGGAAACCACCTTCATTGTTCTTGTGCACCTCAACCTTGAATGTCTCTTCTTTCCCTCCTCTGTTGACCTTCAGAAGCATATGGAACTTCGCAGACTCCTCAACAACCTATCAAGAAGCTAAAAAATATTAGACATTGTACTTGGTTTCGCCTAATACCAACTTACACACTTTGGAATTAACTGACACTGATTCTTGTATCAAAACATGGTGTAAGGACGAGAAGTTTGAAAGCTATGAGACGCTAAAGATTTTAGAAACAAATATACATTTTCTTTGCAAAGACGAATTGCATGTCTTGCCCTGTAATTCAGCCAAAAATGTTAACTCAAAAAACTTCAAGGTTTGGGGTTTATGGGGAGACTATAAATGACGAGCCCACAATTTGATTGATGTACCATACAACATCCTATAAGACAAGTTGAACCAAAAACTTCAAAAATCAAATATCAAACTTTAGTGGGAGAATAACTGATGTAGAATAGGAAGAAGAAAAGGAAGGGAAGAAGCCGAGGAGGAGGGGAAGGGGGAAACCGAGGCAACCGCCAAACACAATTTTATTTCATCATCAACTGTTCCAATAACAATGAAAAGGACCAATAAATAGCGAAAACCTAACAGGCTTGGGTCAACCCACTATTACAAGTCCAATAACAATAAAATAAAATAAAAATGAACGATAAGGTCCAACAGCAATAGTAAACTAAATAAATAACTTCAGGCGTAAACTAAATAAATAACTTCCGGCGTTATCTCCGCATCAACTCTCCGGGGTGGGAGAAAAACTCGACCCAGTCGAGTGTATAAGTCACGAAGGCTGCAATTAATCGCTCAACCATAAACTAAGGGGCAGGGCCAGCTTCATCCGACGTCGATAAAAGCGTGTCAGCGGTGGTCTGAATCTGGTGTCCCCATCAATGTTCTTTGGATGCGTGGAAACAGAACTGGGCAAAGGAAGATCCTGCTGACTCCGATAGAGCTCCAATAAGTCCGGGTCAAGCTGTGTAGTGTCTCTCTAGTAATCCATGTGTTATCAGACTCAGGCCGACCAACCCAACGAACTAGGAAGCGTTGCACATTCCCATCTTTAGTAAACACAATCTGTTCATCTAAAATAGCATCAATTTTATCTTTATGTACTGAGAAAGGTGGCATTGGGTTAGAAGTGGCAAGAGAGTCCGGGTCAAGATCCACAGATGGAATTAGAAAAGGATCATCAGATGGTTTGAAATGGCCTTTATAAGCAATTAAATCTTCAACATTGAAAGTATGGTGGTAGCCAAGATGTGGTGGAAGGTTAAGTACATAGGCATTTGGACCCACTCGCTTAAAAATTTTAAAAGGACCAGTGTTACGAGCTTGCAATTTGGAGGCGGATCCATGTAGGCGCCGCTCCGGTCGAATTCAGATCATAACATAATCCCCAATATTAAAATCAATATGTTTTTTATGCAAATCAGCTCGAAGTTTATATGATGCGTTACTAGCTTCAAGTTGTTTATTGATCTCATTATGCAAATCATGAAGATGTTGTGCAAATGCTTCCGCGGACATAGACACTCTAGCATGTGGGGACATCGGAATGAGATCTAGAGGCTTCCTAAGCTTAAAACCATGAACAACTTCAAATGGACTCCTACCTAACGACCGATTCATGGAACTGTTATATGCAATTTGAGCTGTAGGAAGAATTAAATCCCAATTTCTAAGATTTTCTTGGACCAAACTTCTTAAAAAATTACCAAGACTACGGTTAACCACTTCCGTTTGACCGTCAGTCTGCGGGTGATAGGCAGTGGAAAATTTCAACCTTGTACCCACCTTGTGCCACAAGGTTCTCCAAAAGTGACTAGCGAACCGAACATCCCTATCTGATACAATGGTTTTGGGGAGGCCATACAATTTAACAATTTCATTAAAATACAATGTGACAACACTTCATGCATCTGAGGTCTTGCTACAAGGGATAAAATGAGCCATCTTTGAGAAACGATCCACTATCACAAAAACAAAGTCATGTTTCTTTGGGGTACGTGGAAGCCCTAATGCAAAATCCATACTCACATCTTGCCAATGACAATCAAACACGGGAAGAGGTGTGTATAAGCCAGTGTTTTGCTTCTTCTGTTTGGCCAACTGACAGGTGTTACAAGTACTAACTATCTTGATCACATCTTTCTTCAAGCCAGGCCAATAGAATTGACGCCCAACCTCCTCTATGGTCTTATCTCGCCCGAAGTGACTGGCTAAGCCTTCCGCGTGAATTTCCCATACAATGAAGTCTCGCACTGAAGTCCGAGGGATGCACAATTTATTGGCGCGAAAAAGGTAACCTTCCTCAAGGCGAAAATCATCCATAGTAACCGACTGTCCTCCTTGCAAATTAAGAAACGAATAAGCTTGTAAATATTCAACCCAACGGCCATGCCTAGAATTCAACCTTTTCTGGGCGGTGAGATGACGGAGGGCCTCATGGTCCGAATAAAGAACAAATTCTTGGAGTAGCAAGTAATGACGCCAATATTGTGCTAAACCCCTTTATGAAGCGACGGTAAAAGATAGCTAGGCCATGAAAACTCCTAACTTCATACACAGTTTTAGGCTCGGACCAATCAACAATCGCTTGAATTTTAGTAGAATCGACAGATACCCCTGTAGAGGATACAATGAATCCCAGAAAAATGACTCTATCATTGAAGAGAGAGCATTTCTTGACGTTAGCATACAATTTTGTGGCCCAAAGGGCAGAACAAACCTGCTTGAGAACGGGGTGATAGCGTTGAA
Organism: Fraxinus quadrangulata; assembly: GCA_903798255.1. NCBI lineage: Eukaryota > Viridiplantae > Streptophyta > Magnoliopsida > Lamiales > Oleaceae > Fraxinus > Fraxinus quadrangulata. Next base: position 28,183 of record CAIGRB010142702.1, on the reverse strand, counting down.
TTTCTTTGGTAACTGGTTATGGCGGCGCGAGAGAGCGCGGTGGGTTTGTTCGAGAGAGGGAGCGAGCGAGATTTGCTAATTTGTGTACGGGTGGCGAATTTGGTTGCGTAAGGCGGCGGTTTTTTTTTTTTCGTTGGTTTGATTGTGTGAACAGTAGATGTGGATTGTTGCTGCGATTTGAGGGTTGCCGATTATGATTTGTTGTGGTTTCTGGTTGCCAGTTAACAGGGAAAACAGGTGGTGGTTGCCGGTTAGGATTTGAGAGTTGCAGAAGACGGGAAGAATGCTCGAGGATGGTGGATGTGAGAGACGACATGAGCGAACGGGAAAGAAGGTAAAGTATTAGTGGTGTTGTGTTTCCGACGGAGAGGTGGGTTGTCGGCGTGGTTGCTGTCGATGGGAGCAATGGCTGAGGTTTCTGGAAGAGAGGGCTGGGTGGTGTGGTGAAGAGACAGTCGGCGGCGAGGAAAGGATCGGATTTGGTGCTGAAGAATGAAAGTGGTCATGAATTGGGTCGGCTTGGGCCTGATGATAATGGATATGTATTTGAGTTGAAGTGGGTTGTTTAGTGGGCTAATGGGCTAGATTGAGTTAAATGGTGTAAATGGGCTTATGTGGGTGTTTTAAATTGAGGTTTTAACGGGCTCCATATGACTTTGGGCTGGGAATTGGATACTGTAAAACTAAGTTTGGGAAAATGGCCAAGGAAGAACAGCAACATGAACTGAACGTGCAGCAGACTTTATAACGAATTTATCTCTCTCCCTCTTTTTTTTTTAACAGTAAATAAAAACAGATGTATTGACTGCTGTTTTCGGATTTTTTTTTTTTTTTTTTTTTTACTATCTCAAAACGGGAACTGAGAATTGAACGAAAACTGTAGCTGCCATGGCGATGAATTTCCTTGTGGTGGTATGGATTGGATGGGCGGGGATATAGCTGTGCAGTGGGCGTATGGATTGGATTGTGCAGAAAAAAATCTTACCAGGTTCATTTATGATACCANGCTTGAATTTTAGTAGGATCGTCAGAAGCCCCTGTAGAGGATACAATGAATCCTAGAAAAACGACTCTATCGGTGAAGAGAGAGCATTTCTTCACGTTAGCATACAATTTTGTGGCCCAAAGGGCAGAACAAACCTGCTTGAGAACGGGGTGATAGCGTTGAATTTCTTTGGTAACTGGTTATGGCGGCGCGAGAGAGCGCGGTGGGTTTGTTCGAGAGAGGGAGCGAGCGAGATTTGCTAATTTGTGTACGGGTGGCGAATTTGGTTGCGTAAGGCGGCGGTTTTTTTTTTTTCGTTGGTTTGATTGTGTGAACAGTAGATGTGGATTGTTGCTGCGATTTGAGGGTTGCCGATTATGATTTGTTGTGGTTTCTGGTTGCCAGTTAACAGGGAAAACAGGTGGTGGTTGCCGGTTAGGATTTGAGAGTTGCAGAAGACGGGAAGAATGCTCGAGGATGGTGGATGTGAGAGACGACATGAGCGAACGGGAAAGAAGGTAAAGTATTAGTGGTGTTGTGTTTCCGACGGAGAGGTGGGTTGTCGGCGTGGTTGCTGTCGATGGGAGCAATGGCTGAGGTTTCTGGAAGAGAGGGCTGGGTGGTGTGGTGAAGAGACAGTCGGCGGCGAGGAAAGGATCGGATTTGGTGCTGAAGAATGAAAGTGGTCATGAATTGGGTCGGCTTGGGCCTGATGATAATGGATATGTATTTGAGTTGAAGTGGGTTGTTTAGTGGGCTAATGGGCTAGATTGAGTTAAATGGTGTAAATGGGCTTATGTGGGTGTTTTAAATTGAGGTTTTAACGGGCTCCATATGACTTTGGGCTGGGAATTGGATACTGTAAAACTAAGTTTGGGAAAATGGCCAAGGAAGAACAGCAACATGAACTGAACGTGCAGCAGACTTTATAACGAATTTATCTCTCTCCCTCTTTTTTTTTTAACAGTAAATAAAAACAGATGTATTGACTGCTGTTTTCGGATTTTTTATTTTTTACTATCTCAAAACGGGAACTGAGAATTGAACGAAAACTGTAGCTGCCATGGCGATGAATTTCCTTGTGGTGGTATGGATTGGATGGGCGGGGATATAGCTGTGCAGTGGGCGTATGGATTGGATTGTGCAGAAAAAAATCTTACCAGGTTCATTTATGATACCACTTTGATGTAGAATAGGAAGAAGCCGAGAAGGAGGGGAATGGGGAAAACGAGGCAACCACCAAGCACAATTTTATTTAATCATTAACTGTTCCAATAACAATGAAAAGAACCAATAAATAGCGAAAACCTAACAGGTTTGGGTCAACCCACTATTACAAGCCCAATAATAATAAAATAAAATAAAAATGAACGATAAGGTCCAACAACATTTGTGTTGACCCCAAAAAATGATCTAACAGATGTCGGACCCACTCAAGCCAAGTCAAGTACTGTTCCAGCATGTTCCTATCGGAATAACAACGGTAGTAAAGAGGAAATGGAAGCGAGAGGTATTTTGCGGCGAGAGGCAAAAATGTTTAAGCTCCGACGGGAGAAACAAAGATAATCACGCTAACAACGATCACCAGATAGAAACCAAACTAATCTATGTAGCAACTAAATAGGAATATGTGGAAAGATAGATGAAATATATTTCCTTCAAGAGTTTAAGTGTGCATTTCGAATATATGATTATCAATTATCAAAACCCCTATCCTGTTTAGTTACAAAGATGATCTATTTATACTACATTGACCGACGTGGTGACCGTTAGATTGGAACCACGTGATATCATCTCCCTAACTGAGAATTTACATCACTGTCTATTCATACAATTAATACATTGATAAGGGATCAGCCGCCCTGTATAATAGGCTGATACACTGACAACTTTATTATAAGCACATCAATCACTCTCAGAAAGATCTTCAAATATATTACAAGAGACAATGTCGGCTTTATGAGCTTCGGACAAATTGAGAGCCTCAGAGGATCTTTTGAGGTGGTTCTTGAAGTGAAGAGCTTCAGCTCCTTTCTTTGTTCTTTAAACGGCTCTTCAGCATAGACTTCGGTCTTGCAGTGCAAGGACGTTGGTTTGCTGAAGCGCTTTGACTTATAGAGTGAGGACTTCAATTTGTTTGACCTTTTCCTATTTTTGACTTCATAGGTCTTTGTTTGACTTTCTTGTTGACTTCCTGCCTTCGTGGCTTACCACGTGGCGCTTGCTCTTCGAGCCTCTGAGAGGAGTAACAATCTGATCATCTCTTTCTTTGTATACTACACACATATCATACCCCCAACCCTGGGACACGTTTGACCACTGGTAGACATTGAAGATATTATTGTTTCTTAAATCCATAGTATCATTCTATAAGAACTTGAAAAAAAAAAAACCTAAGAAACACAGGAGTGTGAGAACTTCCCTTGCAAGAATAATTTGTCAAATTGAGAATTATACATGTTGTGGTTATATATGTTGATACCACATGATGACTACCAAAAAGAAAAAGAAAAGTCTTTTAAGCTCCCAAAAGATAATTCAGTTTATGCTTCATGAAGAGAACTTTCCATATCAAAAGAAAAGAACTTAATGTCCTGAAAGTGGATTCATGGACCTTGTAAAATGATATCCATGTCATCTCAACAGCCATGTTACCAATATCGTAAGTGTGAAAATCACGTACCTCAGCCTTTGCATGAACTATCTCCCTAAGTTCGTAAGGAAATAAAGAGTTCGATCTCTCCTGGATGGTCTTAACAGCATGATGTGCAGCATCTTGAACAACAGGATCATGCACCGGCACTGATCGCCATCCTGAGCCTTGCTCGTCTGTTTTTCACACCAATCAGTCACGAATGAAAGATAATATAAGCATAATGGGCCCAGTATTGCCATTTGGAAAGTTATGCCAAAAAAATAAAATGATAAACGTCAGCTAAAATCAAAATACTCAGCATATTACAGGGAACAGAGGATGCCACACCAAGAAGTAAATCATTTTTTTTACTCTAGCAAACATGAACTTGGAACATTTATCCAGACACTTCGTCCTCAACAGTGAGCGTAACTAACTATAACTTCTCTGTCTCTATATGGGCAGATAGACGGCCAGACTCAAGTCAAGACTTGAGGCAATGCAAGCTAAACATCACCTATAATGAATATGGCCTCGAAGTATGATCCAAACGCCTAATACTTGTATGCTTTGAAAAGCTCAATCATTTGAACAGGTATACTTAAACTAATCAAGGAGAATAAGTCATGTATGTTTATCTCTAGCATCATCTATATATATATATATAAAATAGATTTTGTGGAGTCCATGGATTCTATTGAGATAAAGTGAAAGACACCAAATGGTTGGTCAACTACCTTTCTTGACGCCCAAATCAGAGGAGGTAAAGGAAGGAACATCTCCGACATGCTTGAATTCTTGTAGCTCCTTAAAGTTCATCCACGGCTTAACCCAAACCTTTGCTTCATAAAATTTCTTCTTTCCAGATTCAATGACCTCGAGCGTAAGATGATGCAAAGTACCAGAAACCACTTGTTCTTGCGCCTTGACAACCCTCGCAAACTCAAGCAGTGCATTCTGGAAGGATATGAACATTCATAACTTAACTTACGAAGAAACATGCTCAGCAGACTATTTCTGTTCACTCAGTCGAAGTGCAGAGGAAGTAATAAATAAATAAACAGCAAAACGTCGTAGAAACCAAAACAGCAGATTGATTAATAGTTCTGTCCGGTATAATACCAATTTATTCCCAAATCACAATAATACACAGGTTAATTGTTTACCAATTACCAAAAGTGCGCATTAACAGAGGATCTGTCTATCTGGCTAAACTTACTCGATTAACAATTTTTAAAACGTTTTTGAATTCGTAAAATTTTAGTTATTTATTACTGAATCTGGAGTTACTAGTTACTCATTTTCAAATTCGATCAACCAAAAAAGATTATTTTATTTTAAGATTTACAAATAAGCACACTTACACATTTTTAAAGGTAGCCAAACATGCACATAACAGAGCATATTTATAAACGAAAAAAAAGAAAAGAAAAATACATCTTTCTTGTTGTGCACGTCAACAGCAAATCGGGCAAGTGTATCGATCTCAGGGCTATTCTGAGTAGCGGAATCGCGCAAGCCTCCTAGAGTTGCCATTCCGATGGTATTACCTTTCTCCTGTTCTTCGGGGCAAAACCCTAACTTGTGATCTTCCGGATTAGAATGCGAAAATGAATTTGACGAAACTAGTGTTTATACAATTCAGTGATGTTTTCATTTTCATGTGATGCGGTACTTTTGGTGTTTGGGAGGAATGGGAGTGAGAGGTGCTTTTGTCTTTGGCGCTTAGCGTACGCGTGGCCCAGTATGCCTTCGTGTCATTTTGCTGAACCCCATTTGGTATAGATTAAAATTCAAATTTTAATTTAAATTAAAGTTAATAATTAATTTTAATCATACTTATTATAAGTTCCACAACTTTTTAATCACATATTTCATCAATTTTTATTAAAATCTATTAAAAATATAATTTTAATGTCTACCAAACGAAGCCTAATCTCTAAGCATTTCAATTACGTGTAAATATTCGAACATTAAGATTGGAGAGGGCACAAGGTAAATTATTAGACTATGCGATAATGTTCATGAAACTTATAATTTTTCAACTACATATTTCATCAATTTTTATTAAAATCTATTAAAAATATAATTTTAATGTCTACCAAACGAAGCCTAATCTCTAAGCATTTCAATTACGTGTAAATTTATAAAGTACAATGCCTTATTTTAAAATAAAATAAAATTTCAAATCAAAATTAACAATTAATTTTAATAATATATTTTATAAGATTGGTAACTTTTTAACCACGTATTTCATCAAATTTTATTTAAAAAATAATTTTATTTTACACAATGCCGAGTTCGCCTCTAAGCAAAACGAGCTGAGAGGATGAATTGTACCATTCTAAATAAGGTAAGGCATATATTGTCGAGTCGGGATTGTCTAAATGGTTTTGGATGAACTGCAAGCACGACCATATACTTGATTAATAGAAGTCCTTCAAACAAAATCCCATATACTTAATAATTTAAGGGTGTTTGGTTGTACAACTCATGCACACTTTTTAGCGGGAAAATTTGCCCCAAAAGCAGTAAAATGCATTTTCTTGGACGGTCCGATGGATGAAAGGAAAAGCAAATTGAAATTAAATATGAGGTACAACTTTGACTCAGTAACTGCAATGTTTAGGGTTAAGTCTGTAACTTTGTATGGACTTAAAAGTTCTCTAGCAAATATTCTCGAACAATTTTGAAAGGATCTAAATGACTTAAAATGTCCAATTTTGTTTTCAAGCATATTGCCAATTTGTGCACGGGTGTATTCAAGAATGAATTGGGTCAACGTGGGTCTATTTGTCGACTTATACATCCTTCAAAATTGTAGACTTTTGAACTAAATTTAAAAATATATATATACCAAATAGACCCATGGTAGATTTGAAAAAGAAAAATCAACCATCGAGCCCATTTGTTACAAAATCGACTAATTCATATCATGTAGTCTAATATGGATTTGCTTAAATTCTTGACCAGCTTAGTAACAACTATTTACCCAAAATTGTTACAAAAAAAATGCAATATATTACTTTTTGACAACTATTTACATAAAATCATTCAAGAGGTTGTGTGAGAGAAGTGGTATTGAATTTGAACAAGTTTGATGATTGTGGCCACTTGAACCATACATGTACTTATGAGCGTGTTTTAACTTCTCCATTAGAGTGAATACCTTTTTTAGGTCGTCCACTCAGGCGTTTGAGCGTTAATGATGGCATGGCGATCCTTGACTTGACATGCTCGATCAAACTTGAATTTTCCACAAGGTATATTATGGTAGAATATGCTTGTTTCCAAGAACTACTTATGCGAAATGAGATGAATGGCTTTGGTATCATACAGACACCCTGTTCCAAGCGCAAGGAGAACAGTGCATAGACCTCTATACCATCTTCGTACAACTCCACTGTGTACCAATGGTTGTCGTCACCCACTTGAATTGATTCATGCACATGGAACTCAATTTCATTGTTTTAGAAGTATGAAACCTCCCATATAATTTCTCCTCCATATTTGGGGTTAAATTGCTTGCACATTGATCTGCCACTACATGTATCGTAAAATCGTCTCCGCATTGTCATTATGATGTCTTCAACTAATGAAACTAGCGAATGCCCACAATTATTATTGAATAGTGAATTCAACATCTCTGCATTATTTGTCGCTATAATCTTGTAAATGGTGTTTATTGAAATTGTACCATGACCCAATATTTAAAATCAGCTTTCTCTAAGTACTTTCCAACTTTTTATCTTTTCTATATATCCGAACAAAATATTTCTAAACTCCAACAAACTATATGTCCTAGTCTAAAGTGCTTTGCGCGAAATTTCGCCTTTATATTATTTTGCAATTGTAGATGCAATGCGCATGATGTGATTTAGAATACACATTTCTCATCACTTTTATAATACTTCTATGTCTATTATAAATAAAACAAGGTCTTTCCCATCACCTATTAGGTCCCTTGAGTTTCGAGTGAACCCAATGACTTTTCATTTTTCGCATCCTCTATTACCCCCAAACAATACGACATTTCACAATGGGTACCTATGTAGATTTTTTTTTTACGTATAGTTAAGATTTATTTGATGTTTTAGGACTCCTTTGTTAGGATTTCCATTTTTGTAGAAAAGTTTTTTGAGAAAAGTATTTTAAACCAACTTCTTTTTAAACATACTCTAATCATACAAAACACTTTTAAAAATTATTCTATCATATTCAAAAACAGCTTTTCAATCCAAAAAAATAGCTTTTGACCCTGCGAAATGACCCTTATTCAGAAGCCTTAATTCAACTTGACAGGTAAATGGAGGTCTTAAAAAAAAAAAAAAATCCCCAATTTTTGAAGTTAGTATAAGCTAGGCTGTTTTCAGAAATTCTTTTATAACAAAGGCCTGTATGAGTAAATCCCTCGAATATACTGGAAACAGAAAAGAAGAAAGAACAGTAGTACCCTAAAAGCGTTGATTGCAGTGTGGCAAAATCGTGCAAGTAGAGAGAAAGCGCGTCGCCCTTTACTGGCAAATGAAGAAAAAAGGGACCAGCTCTAGTGTGGTGAAGAACGAGATGAAACTGCAAACCTAGAACGAAGAGTGAATATAACTCTTTCCAGTAATAAGATAAATTGATTGGTTAATTGAGTGTGATTGGTGTGAATCGCATCGAGATGGGCTGGGGAAGGGCGGCGTTCGAAGGAGTGGTGGCGGTGGGGTCGTTGTTGTTGCTTGGATGGGCGGGGCTGTGGTTCTTGAACCGGAGGCTTTACAAAGAGTACGAAGAGAAACGGGCATTGGTTCAGATCATTTTCAGCGTCGTTTTTGCCTTTTCTTGCAACCTCTTCCAGCTCGTGCTCTTCGAGATCATTCCTATTCTATCCAAAGAGTAAGCTATTCACAACGTTATATCTATTACCGTTCTAATATTAATCTGAAAATCGCATGTATTAAGGATTAAATTATTGTATTTTCTTCTGGATACCCCTTTTCTCTACCGACATTTGCGTGATCACTAGGTTGAACTTAGGTACTATAAATAATAGTTGCTAGAATGAGTTAATGTTTCATGTAATGTTTACAATGGCGTTGAATGTAATAAAGAAAGGCTTCACGATGATGCTACCATCATTCTTTTCCTTTCTCGGAGACTTCATGGTACTACATATAAGTGGTTTTATTGTGGTAGTCTTTCCTATTGTCTGTAGGGCAAGATGGATGAATTGGAATGTGGATTTGTTTTCTCTGACGGTACATTAGTCTGAAAATTGCAGTAGTTAAATGCTATAAACTGATCGTGTTCTTATTTATTATATTACAGTATTTTCTTCTGGATGCATCCATCTTTCTACTGACATTCGTGATTTCACTCCGTTGAACTTAGATGCCATAAATATTTGTTTCTAGGTTGGCTTATGTTTCACATATAAGGTCAGGTAAGTTACAATTGTGTTGAATGTTAAAAAAATTGGCATCATGATGATGCTGCCATAAGTTTTTCAGTTTTGAGTTTTATGGAGGCTGTGGTACTACAAATAAGTTGTTTAAACGTGACAGCGTTTCCTATTGGCTGTAGGGCAAGATGGATGAATTGGAAGGTGGATCTGTTTTGTCTGATTATGCTACTGGTCTTCATGTTGCCTTACTATCATTGTTACTTGATGCTTTGCAACAGTGGTAAGTAAATAATCACCCCCTCTTCTTTTTCAAAGAAAATTTTACCCACTCGTGAATATCATTTTTTTTTTAATTGTTATTACCATTATAGTCTATTTGTTGTCATTGGGGTGGCCGGTTGGGGGTGGAATGGTAACTAGCTGCTTACATTTTTCTAGTCTGCCTTAATATTTTACTCATAAATTCTTGCTTGGCTGAGAAATTTCATTGCTTTAACAATAATAGCACCAACATATTTGGAGTCAAGTTCTCCAGTAGATTTTCCTTGAAGTAAATTTTTTGTAATTATTGTTGTCTTATTCTTTCTTTTCAGGTGTTAGAAAAGAACGTGCTGGACTTGGTGCTGTTTTATTCTTGTTGGCTTTTCTCTATGGTTTTTGGCGCATGGGCATTCACTTTCCAATGCCTTCTCCAGATAAAGGTTTGCTTGTAATTTCTGATGTTGCAAAGTTTCCTGAGCATGTTCTGGATATGTTTTTATGTCCTTATTTTCCTGCATCATTACGACTTCTTTTGAATTATTAGGATTTTTCACGATACCTCAGTTGGTGAGCAGAATTGGGGTCATTGGTGTGACTGTCATGGCTGTCCTATCTGGCTTTGGAGCAGTGAATTTACCATACAGCTACCTATCTCTCTTCATTCGGTAAGGATAATGTTAGATCTATTACATAAGTTAACTTTAACGAGTTGAAGCACTCATTGTCCTTAAGTATATCTTGAAATCCTGATATTTCACATGGGGGATGCTTTGTGCTCCGTGCTTTGATTTGAAATTCAATTGCTTCCTGTACACGTTCTTTTAATTTAAGTTGTTTATGGAATATTATGTTTATGTTTAAGTAGATTCAAGTGTTAAAAGTTTTAGTTAAATAATAAGTTAGATCAATCAGTCTTTGGACGAACTTATAATATATATTGAAATGAGACTCCCAGCGTAAATTATTGGTTGATGACATAGTTTTAGTTGATGAGACTAAGAAGCGGTCAAATTGTGTTAGAAATTTAGTGAATTTACTTGAAGGTTTTCGGTTATGAGAACTAAGGAGTACGTGGACTGTCCTTTTAGTAATAATAGGGATAAGGATTACACTGGAGATCACTTTGTAGATTGTGCTGTTTGGTATTTAGGTTCTATTATTAATAAGAAAGATAATTTAAGAGATGATGTGACATATGTAGAGCTTATTGGAAGAAATATAGAACTATTGTGAATATCCTAGATCTTTTAATGTTAAAAGGCAAGTTCTATAGAATAACTATACCTTCTAGGCTTTATGATACTGAGTGTTGAGTTCCTAAAGTATAAAATGTCCATGAGATGAACTTGGTGGAAATTAGGATATTAAGATTAATGCATGGCTATACTAAAATGGGTACGATAAGAAATGATAATATATTGTAGTGAGTAGTGGCGGCTGCAATTGAGAATAAATTAAGGAAATGACAACTTAGGTAACATGGATATGCCTTGCTTATACATAAAGAAACTCTCGTTTGCAACAGTGATGTAATCTCATTAGTAAAAGTTAAAAAATAGTGAAGCAGATCAAAATTAATATGTTTTGTTGTGGTTGCGAATATTGAATCTTCTGGTTGAACCAAAGGCCTCAACAGAGTGGAAAAAAGATTCATATAGTTGATCTTATAAATATTTGGGATAAGGTTTAGCTTGTTTTTAAAGAATTTAGTCGACGTTAAATTATGTCACTGCAGTAGCATTGATTTCTCAAATTTTATAGTCATGGATCTCTTAAAAAGTGTGTTGAAGCAGGGCTTAAAATGATTGATTTATTTTGATTTTTTTTTTTTTTTGGGTCTAAGTTATGATTTTTGAACCAGTGCTTGATTAACCTTTAAGCATAAAATTTAAGCCAGCGGGAATGCTCCTGATCGTGTTGCTGAATTCTATAAATATTGTGTGGTCACCACCTAACCTTGTCTCCAAAAAATTTACGCTTACCCGTAGAATTGAAAAATTGCTGAAATTATGTGTAGTTCATGACTACCGCGATTTCCTAGTTTTGACATTTCATTTTTTCTTTTTGGAGAGAAATCGAGGAATCAGAAATCAAGGCACTGGAAAGACAGCTAATGCAGTCCATTGAGACTTGCACTGCAAAGAAAAAGAAGATAATCCTTTATCAAATGGAGATGGAGCGAATCCAAGGGTCAGAAGAGGTTCACTTATCTTTCTATATCTGTCAACCAGTTCTTTTTTTGTTCGTGAATTTTCTTACAATGATACAGAATCAGATTGCATAAGAAATGAATGTTGTAGGTAAAAAAATTTCATTCTAGATATGTTATGGAGTTGTGAATAATCCATAAAAATATTGTAGCTTGTTTCTGGACACTTCTAATAGACAGAACTTTAGGTTTTGTTTCTAACGGTTGAGATAATCTTATAGAAGTATTGCTGTGCAAGTTGACAAGTTTCATTTTCGCTGAAAGATATTTTTCAATCACGCGGCTGGGAAATGTTGTTTCTTATTCTATGGTATCTTTTTCGGCTTGTATACTTGTTTTCCACAATATGATAGTGGGATTAAGTGGGTAAAAAGTAATGAAATCTGCTTTGTAAGATTCTTTCACGAGCTTTTAACTTATTTTGTTGTTCACTAAAACTTTTATGTGACAGAAATCAAATACTAGGTCCTTTCTAAAACGGATAGTTGGAACTGTTGTTCGATCTGTTCAAGACGACCAAAAGGAACAAGGTTGGTTTTACATTAAAATATAACCTCTCCGTAAAAGCTCAATTTTTTTTTCAAAGATGTACGAAAAGCTTGCATTAGTGAATGGTCATTTTCATCAGTCTATTTTCTGTTTTTGTGTTGCTACTATGGCCTCAAATCATACTTACCTATCACCTTTGTCTATTGTTATTTTTTGCATTTTTGTAATTTGAGCCCTGTTTGGTAGTTGGAATGACTCTTCTCCAGGCATGTTGTTTTCCTCTAATCCGTGGAAGGACTTCCTCGTTTGGAGAAGAGAAGGCCTTTCTATAATGACAAACCAAGTTATATTTCTGATTAATTTAAGAGTTAACTACATGAATTCTTTTTTACCACTCTATTTAATCAATATAGTTATTGAAAATTCAACATTATCAAATCCTTTGGACCACATTAGGCCATGTTAAATTTGGTTTACACCTCCCTCTACTAACCTGCTTTATTGGATTACAAATGTGAGCGAGAGCTTCTTCGAGTCTACACAAGATAGTCTCGACCACCTAAATTGTCCCTCTCTTATATTATATTCAATTGGTGCCTTCATCACTTGTTGGCGTATATTGATATATATTACCTTATTCATTATCGTGTGACCACACATTCACTTAATTCCACTACACCCATCTTGTAAAATTTGCGTTCCATGATGACCAACACTCAACACCATAGAGGTACGATTAGTCTAATATCAATTTTGTAGAACTTGCATTTTGATCTTGTCTCTTTCTATGACATTGAATGCTTGTTGCAGTTCTCCACTTCATCCGAACTGCTATAATCCTATGCATTACATCCTACTTGAGTTTTTCTTCCTTGTTAATAATTGAACCTAAATTTCTAATTCACTCTTTATGATAACATGGCCTTCTAAATTGACTCCACTATTACCCTTATTTGTGGCATGCCTAAAATTACAGTTAATTTATTCTGTGTCTCTTGTCAATCTTCTCAATTTAAGCTATATAGATTTCAAAGTACTCCAAACTTTAAGTCGTGATTTGTTCCCTTCTACACATCAACGAAAATTATCCAATGAAGAAATGATGTACACCAAGGAATATTGTCTTTGATATGTCTTATAAGCTCATCCAAGATTAAAATGATAATATGAAAACTTAAGACAGATCTTTGATAGAGGCCTATAGTAACACAAAATTCTATACCCCTATGGCCCTACGGCAGTTTTGGTTAACACTCGTGGTTACTTTATCGACGTCTACTTAATAATACTTGCATATTTTATAGATATGTGTGTTGTGTCTATCACCCACTGTACCATGTCCCCGAACATTCTACTATAGGTATTTCAATAAAAACTAAGTGCAAATCTTGTTTCTTTATCTGTACTTTTCCTTCAATCTCCTAGCTTTGATAATACATCTCTTTGTCATAAAACTGAATTGGTTATCTAAGACATTGGAATTAAACCTTAATATATGCTGAATCACCCTCTCCTATAATTTCGTAGTATTAATCAGGAGTTAATTAATTCCGTAATCATCCAATGTTGAATGTTTTCTTTATTCTATTAGGTATGCATTGTAACACTCTTCATCCATCTGTGTGACATCTTTTTAACATTTAAGATCTCATTAAATAATTTTGTATATCATAAAATAACCACCTCATCCAGGAACTTCCGTACTTGTATAGTAATCCATGTGGATCAATTGTTTTTATCATCTTTATCCTCTTTCACTATTAAATGAAATTTTTTGATTTTCATCATTAATACACTTGATTTGGTTCTCTACTTCCCTTCTCCCTTTGGCGAGGTATCTTGTAAATAGCTTTCTCCCATCCTTGTTTAATTGCTCACATGTTTCCGCATGTGATTCCCTAACCATCCTCACGGTTTCTCATTTCGCTAACTTGTATTTTTAAAAGCTCATGCATTTTTATATTTTTCTAAGCCAATCTTACACGAAACCATTCTCTGCCCAAGCAATCCTGTGTCTTCACTCTCCCTCTCCCTCTCCCTCTCCCACTCAGGAATGCAGCCACCGCGACTTCCCGGCCCACTGCTGCTAGCATGATGCCTTTCTCACTTCTCTCGTAACATCTTCTTCCATCTTTTCCCTGCACACAGCAGCCGCTTTCCTGACTGCTACCTTCTTCGCTGCCAATTTCTCGCCTTTTACCTTGCCACCCACATCCTTTCACCTGCTGAACCTACTTCTCCCTTTAGTGGAACTAACAATCACAATTTTAGTGTAACTTGGACGCAGAAGAAACCAAAACTCACATTTGTGGTGCTTTCTTTCTTTCTTTCTTTGTTTTTTTATCTTTTGCCGACATTTCTTTTTCTTAGAGTGGTGTGGTTTGGATTCATTTGGCTTTACAAGACACATAATCCAACACATATATCGTGTTCCTAGTCTTTTTCTTTTCATTTTTAAAGTGGCACATAACCACACTTTTGGCATATCTAATTTTTCAGAAGTGAACTAGCTTTATCCAACTTGACTTAATGAACCCTTAGAAAGCTTTAAGCAATACAAGAATCTGGACCTCTATAATTCTTGTTCTTATATACATTTTCCATTTTGTTTAACTAAAATATATCCTCTTAGAAAGCCTTTAGCAGCAAAATAATCTCAGGGTTTGGACAGGGTTGGTTTAGCAATCTTGGGTTCATATTTCTGTTGCCTGTGGGTGTATCTATCCCTATGGGCTTTCACAGTGTCTCTGTTAACATGTTGATTCCCTTTCTTTCTTTTGTTTAATACCTTTTATCTGTTTATGTTTGCTTCTTTCTTTATGAAGACATCAAAAACATGGAAGCAGAGGTACAAGCTTTGGAGGAGCTTGGAAAGCAACTTTTCCTGGAAATCTATGAGCTTCGCCAAGCTAAGGTCTGCATTGTGCTGTTTCCTTTTCTTTTTATATAGCGAGCTTATTCTTTTATCGTTTATTATATGTCAATTTAGATCGGTTCATTTTATGAATAGCACGAGCTTCTGAAATAGGGAAGTAATGACTGTTACTTTTACAAACTAATATCAACTTGAATTCCAAGCCATGCTAAAAATGTATATCATATCTGAGCATATGGGTGAGTTAACACTGGGACACAATACCAATGAAATGATGCTAGCTGTAAGAGAAAAATACTATATGCTGCATTGTAGAATGAAATAAAGGGTAAGGGACGCTTCTATCTGACCAGAAAGCTAAAAGCTATAGTAATATAGTATGCTTGTGCTTTTGCATTTAAAAAGGAGCCAAGTCCCTAAAGTTTCAATTTCGTTGCACCGTTAATCCCCACTAGACAATTTACACCAAAAACCCGTTAAAATGACAAATTTTATTGAAAAGATGGTTATACCGTATATTCTTAATTAAAATATTAGATAATAAATAAAGAACAAAAAATATACCAATGGAGATCTTGGAAACAGGATATATAATTGTTTAGTCGATAGCGGCAGCGATGGCTAGGGATTTTTTGACAAAAATTATCTAGTGGGATTAATAGAGACCAACTTGCTCCTTTTTAAATGTTGGGACCGAGTTGATCTAAACACTAAAACTTGGGGTACTGTAATTTTCTCAAGAATTCATGTTGTAAGGTGTGATAAAATTTTAGCCTGTAACCTTCATCTTTTCCCTAAGCTTGAGATCGACTATGAAGAAACATAGTCAAAGCTAATCTCATATTTTTATCAAAGTTTAGAAAATATGCACCAGGGGAGTCATTCGGCTCCATATGTGTAATTAGATTTTGAACAAGTTAAGTTTGAATTAAATGACTCAGAAATGTTTGGAGCTCGTCTCAAATTTACATGATATATTTAACTACTACATATAATTTGAAATGACTAAATAATTCTACAATTTAGCTCGTCAAGAGTTTGTTTAAGTAATCGATACAAGACCGACAAAACTTAAGAAACCGAAACTTATTTGCTATCCATTGGAAAAGTTGCATCATCATCATTATATAGTTCTAATGAAAACCCATAGGATGTATCCAAAACAAATTAACATTTTTAATAATCTTGTATCCTTGCATTGTTTCAAAACTTTTATTCTTTGTTAGATCACACCCTACTACATTCCTGGTTCCACCCCTGTTTGCCCACGCACTTAATTCGCTACAGCTGTGTGATAGCTTGGCATGAATCATGATGAACTGTATTCTTTTTCCATTTTCTGATGTGATTTTGCTGCAATATTCACAGGAGGCTGCTGCTTATTCTCGAACGTGGAAGGGTCACATGCAAAATCTTTTGGGCTATGTGTGTTCAGTATATTGCGTGTATAAAATGATTAAGGTGCAAAAATTAACTCATCTTAGAAGTTTGCTTATTTCCTTCCCTTCCCTACAGCTGATTCAATTGTGAAAGCTGTTCCTTGCAACTAATTCTTGCACAAGAGACAAAGAGATTTGTAGTACATTTATTTAATTATGCATGTTATGGCGAAGAATCATGTTTTGAATTTCTGATTAGTACCCTAGGTGGTAGTTTAAAAATAAATTTTACTTGGTTCTTTCGTGGGTTCTTCTGCGTGTTGTTTCTGTTTCGAGTTCTTTATGAAATTGTATATCGTGATAAGTAATCTTAAAGATGATCTTGATTTCTCAATTTCTAAATTCGGATTGTGTACGTGAATACTTTTTTTTTATTGTGCAGTCTTTGCAAAGTGTTGTCTTCAGGCAGGTAATATTTTGATTGCTCTTTTGGGTCATTTCCTTCTATATTTTCTGTTTAATTATATGATTTCAACCTCAATTCATCTTGTGGCGAGACTGCATGATATATAATTGAAACAAACTATCTTCAGGCTGGTTCTGCTGATCCAGTGACCATGACAATTAGCATTTTCCTACAGTTCTTCGACATAGGCATCAACGTCACGTTATTATCACAGGTAGTGTTTCCTTTTCATTATTTGATTGTGTCGGCCATATGTTTGTACCATGTGTGCTTGCCTTTTTTGTTATTTCTATCTATATAGATCATGGATATTAGAGGTCGCCTGATTGTTGAATTGAATGAATGTTAAACTTCAAGATCAAGATTAAACTTTAGTTTTGGTTTTTTTACTAGTTTAGGAGTAACAGCACAGCGTTTGAGTCAAATAGGTCCAAAAATAAATACTTTTGAGCAAAGAGCAATAAATCGAGGGAATTCCTTGAAGAACTCTTGAAGCCATTGCCTATAGGAAATCATGAACAAATGCAATCCCTCAGAAAATGAAACCAAGTAATCCATTCCTGGGAGATTCTGTCTGTGTCCAAATGCAGCAGAGTATAGCCCATAATGCCCCACCTCCATGACTCACCCTGCTAGGTATAAACAAATTGCCCAATTGAGTGGCTTTTGGTTTTTCCATAATTTTGACTCCTACTATGTCATGATTTCTCTTGTTACTTGTTAATGAAAAAATGGTTTCTATAAATACTCACCTTTTCAAATATTATCTGAATCTCTTTGCTAATTCAATCCAAGACATCTGGACTTGGTGAGAGGGAGCATTAGAACTTTTTCTATCAATTACCAGAATAAAAGGCTTAATCTTTAAATTCTATCTCCTTCCTGGGCCATTGCCTTCTTTTTTGGCTATGCAAGTTGTGAGATTTTCTGTTCACTTTGTGCTCCTTTGTATCAGAAAACTCCGCCAGCTTTTTCCATTGTAGTGTTTTTGGGGCTAGAGATCTGGAAAGAATATTGAGTTGAAACTCTATGCTACTTCTACAAATTGAGTATGTTAAGAAAAGTAAGCCAATCAGGAGATCATCAGAATGCCTTTCAACATTACGACTCTGTTAGATCAATGTTTAATAGGCTAAAAACCATTTAGCCTGAATGAATCGTGGTGAAAAAAATCTGTAGATGCTGTGTCATGCTTTTCAAATGAAAGACGTGGTTTTATTTAACGAAAGATGTGATATGATTTCTTGAAATATTTTGCTGCATTTGAACTCTGTGTCCATATGTGCTGTGATTATTTACAAGGTCTTTGTTTTGTGGCTCAACTCTTCTTGCTTGCTTTGTGTATCCTGCAGTATGTATCCCTCTTATTCATTGGGATGCTGGTCGTCATATCAGTTCGAGGATTCTTGAATAATTTAATGAAAGTAAGTTTGCTTTTCCTTCTTATTAAATTTATGTTTTATCTGTGCTATCGTGTCATACTTCAGTATTGGTAATAAGTGTGTGAATCCTAAAATGGATATGAATTTTGTGTGTCTTCCTTTAAGTAGGCCATTATGACCTTATCTACTGTTTGCCAAGTAAACAAATGTGGATTCACTTCCTAGCAACTACCCTAACTCCACGTCTAATATTCACGTCTAACATCCACTGCCTAACTCCAGAAATTCGGTTGTTGTACAGTTTTTCTTTGCTGTTTCCAGAGTTGGGAGTGGATCTTCAAGCAACGTCGTCCTTTTTCTTTCTGAAATCATGGGAATGTATTTTATTTCTTCCATTCTATTGATTAGGAAAAGCTTGGCGACGGAGTACAGGTATGGTTCAATATTGACTGTCGATAACCTATTTTTGCTAGTGAATTATAAACTACTTGGCATTGATTTTATATTCTTCGAGTTACTTGATTGTTTAACTACGGCTAATTTTTCTTCTGTTTTTGTTTGGGGTTAGCGTTTTCTTCTTTACTCGAAACTATGTTTAGATGTGCTTACAGAATACAATACGTTAGAAATCTGTGATGTGAGTTTGCCGCTTTAAATTTTGCAACTGACTTTTTTAGTAGTTGAGGAATGCTTGGAAAATTTTACATAATATTTTGAAAATACTACACATGGTAAGTTTCACCGAACAAATGTCAGAAGACACAGAAAGGTGCATAAACCAGTGTGAACACTTACAAAATTTTCTCTATGCTATTTTATTTGTACTTTGAATTCTGGGCTACTTTGTTAGTTTGTGCTTGATGGGTTCCAGTATATGAATCATTACTGAATCATGTAATACGAAATTTAAGATTTTTTTTTATTCTATTGTTTTATGTCCATGATTGGTAAAACTATTCAATATGGAATTTTCATCACTGAATCATGTATTTGCAGGATTATCATAACCGATGTATTGGGTGGAGACATTCAATTTGATTTTTACCATCGGTGGTTTGATGCAATCTTTGCAGCCAGTGCATTTCTCTCTGTGCTTTTGCTTTCTGCACATTACACTTCTCGTCATGCTGATAAACATCCAATAGATTGATTTGTTTACATGTAAGTGTTTGAAACTGATCGAAATAGATTTTTAGTGGTAATCTTTTAATTTGTGTATTCATATTGACTTGTAGTATATAGTATATACTATCCCTGGAGTTGATGGCTGAGTTTATAAAATAGCTGATTATAATATTTTACGCTCTCTGTTGGAGGAGGTGCTTGTTTAGGGAATTCAAATTGAGTTAAGATCATTACGTCTTTGAAACACAATGTATTAATTTTAGTTTCTTAGTTCCTGGTTGGGTTTTCGTAGAGCTGCCTGTGGCAAGTGCTATTCTGGCAGTGTGCATGAAAAAGGCCTTTTTTGGTTATTTAACGTTCATTTCTTTTTATGAATTCAATACCTGGCTGCTGCTCCAAGTTGCTAGACAAAATGAGAGTGATGCTAGTGAACATAGTTAGATTTGCGTGTCATATTTTCATTCTAAAGAGCCTCTAAGGAAATAGGAATTCTGAGAAAGCTAACTCGAATATGCTCTCTTTCAGTTGAATGACTTTTACAAATTGGTTTGGTAATACTCTAGATTCTGGGCATTCATGACATCCATGTGTAACAATGTCACATTAATTGTTAGGTGTTATTTCAGATCACTTGTCTGTCTGATTCTTAACCTCTTGAAATAAAGTTTTTCACAGGGCTGGTGCCTGTATGATGACAGTTAATACGTCCAATAAAATGAGAGGAGTATTTTGTCTTTTATTTCTGTTCTTGAAATTATACTTTCCCAATGCTTGAAATTATTTCTGTTGCTGTCAAGCTTGTGTGTGATGCTAATCCATTTAGGAAGTCTTGTGCCACCAAACCTGGAAAAGGAAATGAGAAATTAATCAACAGTTTGTTTCTAACTGCAGGAATATCGTGGAGAGAAAATTTGATAGGGAGATTGAAGAATGTGGTAGTTGCTACTCGAGCTGTACTACATTATCGTTTTGAGCAAAAAACATGAAGATATGTTGAATGAAACAATAGTTTGTCATGAATGATGGTGTATAATGTAGCTATTAAGGAATACGACATTGTTAGGAGGTGTAGAATATAATGGATTCCATTTAATGGTGTTTGTTACTCCAATTATTTCATCAATTAGAGGTTTCATTTTTATTGTTTCCTCTTAATAGTAAATGGAGAAATGAATGAGTTCTGGAGATGTATTGTTCACCATTCAATTCGAAAGAGGTTTACAGAGTTCCAACAAAAGAAATAGCGAAATAGAAGTTCCATTTTGCTCGTTGTTGCCTTGACATAGCTTAAAGGGAAAGACACGGGGTATCGGAATAAAGGACTAGAAGAAAGGCATGTACTAGCAATTATTGTGTTTAGCTTAATAGCAATATTGGTAACACCTCGGTGGCAGTTGTACCAAGTTGGTTTGGTTGAATTATAACAAAAAAGAAAATCTGATCCCCAAGTTAGGCTTAATGGCTATTGATCTAAAATGTGTGCACATATCCCACCAACCAAAATATGGTTGGTTTTATATAAGGATAATTTTTATGGTTAGTTTTATATAGGATAATTGTTGATTTGATTGGAGGAGGGTTGAGTATTTGATCACGTAGGAAAATTTCGTGTTTGTTGAATGAGGACTTTCTTGTAAATTTTAGAACTTCAAAATTCAAAACGTAAATTTTCTTGAAATACAAAGCCCTTGTTTGGTAATTGGTCTTCGTTATTTTCAAAATATATTTTTATCTCTTTTCTTTTCAGTCACACATTCTTAATAAAATAATATTATATGCAAATTTAAAATTTTTTCTTATTTTTAATCATATATTTTCCATCAAAATATTATTTGGATAAAAGATGGGACTCAAACATGCTTTATGCCCTTGTTAAGTTTAGATAGAAATAAAAATTTAGTAGATTTTGATAAAAGTTGGTAGAATATATGGTTGAAAAGTTGTGATCCTATGAACTGTGTGGTTAAAATTATTTCTTAATTTTGATTTTGATTTAATTCAAAATTTCTAGTTGAATCAAACACGGCTTAATATATATTTTCTTAAATTTAATGTAAGATATTTCATTCCTGTGTTTTCTCCATAGACTTGTACTATTTATCATGTCATATATGTTAGTTTATCAAATTATAGGATAATTAGCATGTAACATCCTCATATTTCACTATTATTGTGAAAAATGTCATTATTTTTTATTTTTTTGATATTTTCACCCTTTATTTTCACATTTCGTTGCTCAAAATATCATTCATCAATTTATCAATTAAAATTTTTGAAATGATGAATATACAATTCTTTTTAAATAAAATAAAAACAAAAAGAAATAATTAATTACAATCACAGTCCAATTCTTTTTTAAAGAAGCTCGAATGAGTTCTAAATAAATTATTAAAAAGGTAATTAATACATAAAGTTTCTAACTTTCACTATTATAGCGAAAAACATTCATACCTTTCATTTTTATTTTTATTTTTGATATATTTATCCTTAATTGCACATTTTATTGCGTAAACCATTTATATCAATTTTCATCCATTTTCTCAATAAAGAGTCGTGAAATGATGAATATATCATCTTATTTAAATAATAAAAAAAAGAAAATTAAAGAAAAATATTTTCTTAATGTCTTATTTTTAATAATTTATTTGAAACTCGTTTGTACTTTTTAATTTTTAATGAATTTAATTGGGACTTGTTTGCACTTTTTTTTAAAAAAATTAATGTCTAATTTTCTAATAATTTATTTGGGACTTTTTGCTCTTTTAAAAAAAAAAAAACTAATTTCTAATTTTCTAATAATTTATTTGAGGCTTGTTTGCATTTTTTTAAAAAATTAATTTTTAATTTTTTAATAATTTATTTGAGAGCATTTACATTTTTTTACAAAAAATTTAAACTGTGGTTGTAATTAATTTTTTAACATTTTATTTAAATATGATATTATATTTGTCATTTTACAGTTTTTTTTTTTTGAAATTGGATGAAAATGGATTGAATTGATGATTTGCGCAATTAAATGTGTAATTAATGGTGAAAATATATATAAAAAAAATGAAAGGTAATGATTTTTTTGCAATTACAGTGAAAGGTAAGGACGTTATATGATAATTAACCTTTAATAATTTATTTGGAATTTTGCGATTATTTTAAAAAAATTGGAACTATGGTTGCAATTAGTTTTTTTTCTTTTTATTTAAAGAGAATGATATATTCATTATTTCACAAGTTTTAATTGAGCAAATTGATGAAAATGACCTTTTACATAATGAAATGTGAAAATAAGGACGAAAATGACAAAAAATGAAAAATAATGATTTTTTAGAATAATAGTGAAATGTGGAAACATTATGTACTAATTACCCTAACACAAAAATGGTCGAAATTAACGAGCTAGATTTTGTAGAAGTATGGGTACAACTTGATTGGTCATATCTAGTTGGGTCGGGTCAGATTCACCCAAATTTATTAATCCCGATCTCAAGTCAAGAATTTTTTTTATTTTTTATAAATTTGGACCCCTACAGTTGACCCATTAAAACTAAAATAATTGTGGGACACTATTTTTCTTTTATTTTCTACAAATTGTACACCATTTATATTTCACTAAAATTATCAACAATGACTTAGAAAAGACCTCATTTTTCAGTGAATCTTTTTGTGACCTAAAATTTTCTTCTGAATTCATTTTAGCGAACATTAAAAAAAAAATCGCTAAAATATTAATTCGCGTATAACAATGTTCGACTATAGAATTGACATAGAAGTGAGAAAAGAATAGAGATAAAGAATTATAAATAAATAAGATGCAACCTGCACCAACCAAAGTTAAATTGAAATTTCTTCTAACAATGTTGAAAATATTCTACATCCTTGATTCAGATTTGACACCGTTATCGGAACCAACAAATGGAGAAACTGATGCCGTGAGAGCCTAAAGACAAAAGCGTCAAGAAGATGAACTTATATGCCGTTGCCATATTCTCAACGCTCTATCCGATCGGCTGTATGATCTATACACTAACACTTCTCCCACAAAGGAAATTTGGAATACTTTGGAAAGTAAGTAAAAAGCCGAAGAAAAAGATACCAAAAAGTTCTTAATTTCAAGATACTTTGATTTCAAATTTCTTGATAACATTTTCCTTCTTTCCCCAATTATTGCGAAACTCCTGGGAACTTGAAAATGATATTAGAAGAAAATTATGCATAGTTCCGAGGATTATTCTTTGGAACAATTGCAGAAACATCTTCGTATTGAGGAAGAGTTAATGGTGAGAGATAAGAGTGAAAACTTTTATGAAGGTACTTCCAAGGCCAATGCAGTAGAAAAGACTAAACCTTTAAATAAATCCAATAAGAGAAAGCCTTCAAAGAACTTTAACAAGTTTAAGAAAAAGTCCAAAGGTGGTTGTTTCGTATGTGAGAAATTTGGACATTATTCAAAGGAATGTCAACACCGAAAACAGAACTCCGAAGGAAAAGTGAATTCCATCAAAGAAGACAATATTGTGGCCATCGTAAGCGAAATAAATACAATCAAAGGAAAAGTTTCTAGTTGGTGGTATGATACATATGCAACTGTACATGTATCATATGACAATTCTTTATTTAAAACATATGATGAAGTGGATGGAGATCAAGGATTCAAATAGGTAAAGAAGTTCGCTTCAAGGTGGTTGAAAAAGGAAATGTGGAGATCATCTTTACCTTGACTAATGTGCTATATGTTCCCTATATGAATAGAAACTTGATTAGAAAAATCGAGTATAAAATATGTTTATAAGTTCGGTATACTTGTACTATTCATAAATGAGAAATTTATTAGAAAAGACTATTCTTGTGAAGGAATTGTCAAACTTTGTACCATTGAAAGTTGATTAATAATAAAGTTGATTTGACTTATATTGTTGATTCATTTACATTATGAAATGCTATATTATATCACATAGGTAAGAGTACCATGAAAAGAATGTTAAAATGTGACTTAATATCATATAATGAAAATAATGCATTTAAATGTAAAAAATGTGTAGAATCTAAAATGACTAAGAAACCTTATCAAAGTGTAAAAATGACTTCTAGAATTTTAGAATTAATTCATATGGATATATGTGTATTAAATGGTATCTTGACTAGGGGAGGAAATATGTATTTTATTACATTCATTGTTGATTTCACTAGATATACGTATGTTTACTTGATGAAGCATAAACATGAAGCATTTGACATGTTTTAAGTATATAAAAAAATGAAGTTGAAAATCATCTAAGCTCGTGTTTGAGCCACATTAAAATTTTTATTCTTATTCTTCTACTCATTTTCAATCACACATTTTTCAATAAAATAATATTTTTCATCACATCAATAACTTTTCTTTCTTTTTCAACTATACATTCTCCATCAATCTACTATTTCAAAATACATTCTTCCAAAATAATGTCGGTCAAACACACACTGAGTTAGAAAATAAAAGCTCTAAGAAGTGATAGATGTGGTGAGTACTTTTCTAGTGATTTTAATTCATTTCGTGAACAATAAGGCACAATTTATCAATATTCTGCATTTAGGACACCCGAACAAAATGATTTGGCAGAAAGGAAAAATAGAACCTTAGTTGAAATAATAAATGACATGTTAATTTATGCTAAGTTGCCATTTAATTTATGGGGTGAAGCATTGTTGAGTGCATATAAAATACGAAATAGGATTCCTTTTAAATTTACAAAGGCTTCTCCTTATGAATTGTGGAAAGGAAGAAAACCTAACATTGGATACTTCAAGAGCATTAAATGTGCCTTTATTGAATATGCTAGTAATAGCAAATCATATAGACTTAAATTTGGAGACCAACGTGATTATTGAATCCAATGACGTGGAGTTATTTGATAATTCACTATTTTCGGATAATGAATTATGAGAAACTCATAGAGAGATTCCTAACTCTAGTAGAACATAAGATGAAATATTTTCTAAAGATGTTAACGAATCTAGTGAACCTCGAAGGAGTAAAAGAACTAGAATTGAGAAGTCTTTATGTCCGGATGAAATTGAATCTTAACTTATTTTGTTTTACCTAGTAAAAGGAAATGAAAAGAATGTTGCAAGAACAATTTCTTTAGTTCTACAAGTGAAAATCGATTCTAAAACTTATAAAGAAGCTATGAATTCTCGTGATAGTATTTTTTCGAAAGATGTAATTAAAGATAAAATGTATTCAATTATATCAAACAATACTTGGGAATTTGTCGACTTACCACTCGAATCCAAACCTATTGGATGTAAATGAGTATTTAGGAGAAAATATAATGTGGATGGTTCTTTTAATACCTTTAAAAGTATATTATAGCTAAAGGTTATCGACAAAAAGAAAGAATAGATTATTTTGATACTTATGCACCGATAGCTAAAATAACATTTGGTAGGATATTATTTGCATTAGTTTTTATACATGACTTGCGTGTTAATCAAATGGATATTTATATGGAACAACTTGAAGAGATTGCTCTACCAGAAAATGAACATAAATTATGCAAGTTGGTAAAATCATTATATGATTTAAAGCTTTTTGTACTTCATTTTGTTATTTGGTTAGTTGTTATCTCAATCAGATAAGGATTTCAGTAGTTGTTTGGATCAAAATCAAAAGCTCAACATAATTGCATAGTCTGGGACGCACCTTGCTTCTCCCAAATTTTCCAGAGAAACCTGCACGTAAATCTACCTAATGTTCATTTGCATCCACTTGAAGTCCTCCTAGTTGATAACTCTGATGTTGTTTGTGGTAATCCACCCGGTGGTGCTCTGAATTCCATCAACAAGAATGAAGATATGGAGGTGGAAGTCCATCCCGATGAAGAACCTGATGTAAGAATATATTTGTTGTTTTCAAGTTCTAGTTCGATTGTTACTACTTTTTTATTCAACAAATACTCACCAACAATGGCAATCCACAACAATTGGACCACTACTACCAAGCATCACCACCCACTATTCACCACTAGCACCGCAGTAAATAGAGATCAATTTGGAAAAAGTGTACGAAATCTTGAATCATGATTTTTTGTACATCGCTAGTAAAATTTAGATCTAGTCAAATCGACCATTGTTCAGTATTGAGAGAATGGTAATTAGCACATAACGTCCCCACACTATTATTGTGGAAAACGTCATTATCTTTCATTTTTTGACATTTTCACCCTTATTTTCACGTTTCATTACTCAAAAGGTAATTTTCATCAATTTTCTTAATTAAAATTTATGAAATGACGAATATGTTGACCCCGAGAAAGTGACATTTACGTGGACAATAATAGTGAAAATGACCTTTCATTTTTTGAAGTTTTCACCTTTACGTGGACAATAATAGTGACGTTTACGTGGACAATAATAGTGAAAACGTCATTACCTTTCATTTTTTGACATTTTGACATTTCATTACGCATAAGGTCATTTTCATCGATTTTCTTAATTAAAATTTATGAAATGACGAATTTGTTGACCTCGAGAAATGTGACGTTTACGTGGACAATATGCATCGGGCCTACTCACACGAACTCAAGCAAATTTCGACGCGTTTTGATCGGAACACCGATGAGAAATGGAACGAATTGTGAATGCGAGAGATGCTTTACGGCGGGCGACAAAGGTATTCGAGTTCCAATGAGTGAAACAAGGGTAATTGCACTAACAATAATCACCAATCGAATACTCATGTAAACCAACTAAAAGATCACACTCCAAATATAGGGAAAGGCAAGAGTGTATATTGGGAGTTTCCAAAGTAATTTTTATTATCAAGAGTTCAAGAATCTAATTTTTGAATCCTTTTTTAATTACAAAGTTGTTCTATTTATAGTGCCTTGACCGATATGATGTCCATTGGATTAGATCCACGTGACCTCATCTCCTTGATTAAGGCTTCATATCACTGTCTATTGTACAATTAATACATTGACAATTGGTCAGCTGCCGTATACAATAGGCTGACACATCTAACATTCTTTATTACAAACGTTATATCAATCACTTCTAACGATTGCCTAAGGGTCTTATACAAGACAACTTCAGCTTCAAGTGAATTGAGGGCCTCAGTTGGATGAAGCTTTGTGTTGATTTTCTGAGTGAAGGGCTTCGGCCTCTTCCATCTCTTCACGAAGCACCTCGAATTATGCGCTTCAGAGTGCTTTGGAGTGAAGGCTTCGGTAATATGACTTTACATTTGACTAGTTAGGTCTTTATTGACTTTCCTGTCTACGTGGATGATTACGCCCAAAGAATAACGCGGTAATTATTGCATAGGTTCGGGTATTGATTTCACATGGAGATAGTAAATATATTTAAAGGATCCAAAAGTGTATGTTCTTTTAAAATCTCAAAATTTGTTTGTTCGAATGAAATTAAGATCGAGTTTGAAATATTGAAAGAATGTATTTGTTGGAATGAAGTTAAAATAAAGTTTGAAAGAGTGAAGCTTTGGAATTTTCTCAGTTGGATTGGATCATTCAACATCAATGATTTATTTTTTATAACGAAATTAAAGATGTTCAACCTAGTTTCTCTAATCGAAAAATATGTCATTTAAATCCGTTTATTCAATTGTAATTCTAACGGTTAATCCTCCTGTTATAGAGTGCACACTTTTGTTTATTAAAATCAGATTAAAAAAACCATATACTCGAGCATAAAGTAGTAATGAATCACATTATAAACATAAACAAATGAGATTAAAGCCTAAACGAATACTTCAATCATCCGATAGAAAAATCGTGATTGATTCTATGAAAAATTTAATAAAAGTTAAGTCGATCTCAAAACAACTTTATGAAAATGAAGTCTTAACCATTGAATTGTTTAAAACATGAAAATCAAAATTAATGAATCAAAAAGTGTCGAAATCACTGAATCCAATTGAGTTCCTTCCTAGCTTCAACAAGGTTTTTAGCTCTCCAAGGAATTGTTAATCATCCCGTCTTGTTTTTCCGTCTTGAT
>CAIGRB010142700.1:17961-31754 GCA_903798255.1 Fraxinus quadrangulata | reverse complement strand
GGGGGGGGGGGGGGGGGGGATCCAATTAATCCAAACATTCAACTAAACTTGGTTGTTAAGTTGAACTGCGTTAATAAAATACCACGGTACTAATTTACCAGAGAAGCCGAACTACCATTATATTATCACCTTATCAATACAAGTTCTTGAAAATATTCAACAATTTAGAAACATAAATGATTTCAGCTTCATTGCACCTTTTTCTTGAAAATGAAGTTCGAGGATGGCATTACTTCTTTCCCAGAAAAATATAAATACACAAAATCTGCTCTAATGTCAAACCAAGGTATGCTTTTCAAATCATTGCAGATGATGTAATATGGCAATCCTCTGAATTTCCAAATTGTTTTTAAATCACTATCTAGACTTCCTAAGCTAAGTTGCAGGTTTCTCATAGTCAGGCCTTTTCTTTAATTTTTCCGTCTAGACTTCCAATTCTCCGGCTAAGACAACTGATTGGTATAGCTCTAACATGGAGAAAATTATCATAAAAGAAGAGAAGATATCTCACCTTGCGCGTTATCTTTTTGACAATATCATCATTAAAATGTGGAAGCTGAAAAAATGGAGCAATGCCCTCAGACTTCCTTGCACTGAGAGGAACAGCCTGCACCACAGTCCATTGTATGTGTATATTAACATTCTTGATTAATTAAATATTAGGATTATATAAGGTAATATTCTCGTTAGGTGCAACAACATTAATTTTTTCCCAAAAAAAAAAAAAAAACATATTCCATGTTTCCTCATAATTTTTTCCTACTTTTTAACCACATTCTCCAAAAAATTCACTAAAAAAAAAAAGGTTTTTTGAAAAAATCTCTTCCACTAAAGAGCCAAGTCTTTTGCCCAATAAAGAATTATAAGTTTAGTTTTCTATTACCGAAGATGAAAAATAAATTGCAAAATGTCGTTGAACAATACCTGAACAATACTTTGTGAAAGTTCAACAACTCCTATTACAGGCCTAAACCAGCCATGCCCCTTATTAGAACGGGGAATAAGTGCCATCTGATCATGGTAAGAAAAGAATTCATCAAAGTATGAGGCAGGTTCAATGCACATCAAATGATAGAGAAGACTGACATAATGTGTAGATTCATGTTCTGAAAAGTAAAAATTTATGCTATGCCTCACAACTCGAGTATCACAGCAAGAGGTATTCATATTTCACAAATTTTCACCTTTTCTCAAACAGGCTAGCTAGCATACGGAAATCAAAATTTCGGTTTAAAATAAATTTTAGCAATTGGTATTCTGAAATATTTGTCCATCTGTCTATCCTCTTGTAACTTAGCCCATGTTTGTTTACCATTAATCTAAAAAATTATTTGCTACAGTAAGATTCTCTACCACATATTCACACAATAAAATATTCTACACACAAACCAATAAAGTTACTTTAAATTTTAACCACACATTCTCCAAAAAAATTACTATCCATTACTCCATTTTTCTCCCAATAATGGGAGACAAACACACCCTTAATTCTCTATTACCCATTTTTGATATCGTTCTTTGACAAGACAAGAAGTCAGAGGTGCTTAAATATTTTTCTATGAACATTGAGAATAAAGGATATGTAAAGTAAATGGCAAAACCTTTACTGAAATATAGAAACCAGACAAGATGACTGTTGACATACATGATTACTCGAGCAAAAACTCAAGGGAGTATAGCCAATATTATTTGCAACTAAGATCGCTGAGTTGGATGCAATAGAAAATGAATACATTTATAAGATGGTAACTTTTATTTCCAAATGGGCCTAGAATCAGAGAATTAGGATGTCCATAAGAAGACAACTCTTCTTTCCAAAGAATTATAGTTCTCCATGTGCTTAGACTACGAATCAGAAGAAGAAAAAGGAGACATTTTATTAATGGCTAAATATATATAAACAAACTATGACACCTGGGTATGTCCCCAAATTTTATCTCAAGTTATCTAGCAGTATAGGAATGAACTTCAGAAGTGTAGACAAACAACATTACCATATAGAAATTGATATTAGAAAGGTTAGCTTTTTGCATTCACGTGGCTATGTATACGTATATTGAAAATACATACCTTAATTAGCTCTTCAAGAAGGCGAGGAGCAAGTTCCAGTACACGCTTGCAGTCACGCTCCAAATCCAGCGATAAATTTGCTGTTTCATGAGTCAAATGCGCTTGGATCAACAATTCTGTCTGAGGAATACAGAGGAGATGAGTATGATTCGAACGACACATAATAAGTAAAGGATTCAGGTTTTAAATGCAACAGCCAGAACCAAAAGCTCCACCTATTCAGTTCACTCTCTTAAGTTTACCTTAACAAGTGCAGGGTGCTGCTTCCAAAACTTCGCCTGCTCCTTTTTTATATTTTTAAGGTCCAAGTTCAACTCACTTCTTACTGCCATAAAGAGTTTCTGTAGGGGTTCATCATCAGATCTTCTAACAGGAATCTCCACAAATTCAGCAGCCTTAATGAAGACTTCCATAACTTTGCTGCAATCAAAGGCATCATGGCTTAATACATGTCAATAAAATATATGCAGTGGTATGACCAACAAAATCACTACAACAATATTAAGTTTCACCAGAAACGGGGAACTCATAAAAGTTCTCAAAAAGTCATTTTTTTCTCAATGTTGCAATGATACGGATCTATGTGAACAGAGTGCTAACATTACTATAACTTCACCTCTACTCAAATTGGAACATGACCATAGTCAGCATAGAATAAGAAAACTACTTTTCAGTTTCTATTAGCACATGACTATTTTAATAAAACACCAAAAAATTTAAAAAAGAAACTAAATATCTCTAATTTAAATTCACCAAGTTTTTCTGGTTAGTGAATAACTAGAAAGAGACAATAACTTTAAGATTTAATAAGTAAGTGAAAAATGATCGGATATATCTGCATTTAAACCATGCACTATCCTATTAATGTAAGTGTTAGGTAGAAACGACAATAATAACACATGTAGCAAGTAATGCATACCTTGGGGCCAAGGAAGGTTTCATTAAATGGAAATAGGCACCCAGTGTATCATTGTTGACATAATTTCCGGTATATTTTGAAGATCTAGATAGATATACAACCGCTGCCACCAGTGGCAACAGTATACAGACCCCAACAATCCAAATTAACAATACCCCACCCGAGGCGCCATCAATATTAAGAAGGAAATGTGGAAGAGCAATTCCCATTTGGAACCCCTACATCAAGAAATCATAATGTCAGGTTTTCCTTTTCATTCAACTTTGATCCAGATGTAGAAGAAAACATTTTCTCTCTACTGATATTTTACCTGTCTACCATCAGGATGACCATACTTTTCATAATTCTCACGGGAAACTGTATCTGTCAGAGCCTGGTAAGCTTTGGATATGGACTCGACAAAGTACTTATGAGCAGCTGAAATTCCAAAATAATCATAATTAAGGGCAACTTACTGTCAGGCAGAACAAGGTTCCTATATTACATCAAGGTTCCTATATTACATCATTTGAAGTTAAAATATCATATCAGAACTTAAAAATTAGATGAACCTGGGTCTGGATTCTTATCAGGATGGTATTGTATAGAAAGTCTCCTGTATGCCTTCTTAATTTCGGAATCTGAAGCTCCAGGTTCTAATCCAAGGATGTTGAACGGCTCAAAAACTTGAATCTGAGAAATTAAAAAAAGTACTACCCTCAACGAATTCATTGTCCCATAATTGAAAAATACAAGCACTTAATAGATTACATGACAAACATGACCGAATGTTTTGGAGCAAGTTCAGAAAAAACTGGTTTACATATGTTAACATGATTAGAATTGGTCAGTGCGTACCTCACTATTCATGTGCTTTATGTAATAAACAAGAATAGCCATGATAATCCATAGCAGCACAAGAGTCAAGTTTCCACATGTTGAGACACTCGTAATCTACAAAAATAAATTTGGAACTAAAATTGTAATATAGCTATACCACACAGTAAATAAAAGAGTGTGTTAAATGAGCAAAAGGTAACAGACCCGTTTGAAAACTGATTTACGGTATTTCCCTGATCTGGAGCAATCAGAACACTCGCAGTTGATGCATTTTGTTTTCTTTGAGACAGCACGGAATAACTTCAGAATTGTATAAGGCACTAAAGGCAAGGCAATCATTGATAAAATAAAAATTGGAAATAATGTATTATTTTCTTCGGAATCAGCCATGGGAATGCTTAATCTATAAGCTGCCGACAAAAACTACACCTGTAAATGAAATTTGAAAGCATTAATCAAATGAAATGGAATAGCAAGAACCAATTAGCACTGGAAATTCCACTCTTCTGTATTTATTTCTAGGTTTCATTGTAAACCAAATTGGGTAACTCAACAGTAGCATATATGCTGAAGCAATACCTTAAACAAATTAATGCAAAAAACAGCAACTGTCAAGCATAAGAAAGCTAATTTTAGTTATTTTTTTTTTTTTTTTTGACTGGTGGCGTGTTCAAAATCGATTCATGGTCAAATAAACATTTATTATACACTGCTTCCAAGTTACCTCGTATTAGCTGAATGTCATGAAAAGTTGTATCTTGCAATTAGTTATCATTAAAATGCAAGTATAAAGAAGCAATATTTCCAATATAGATCAATGTCAACAATGCCCTTTTTCACACACAACTAATTTGCCAGAAAAAAGATGGCAGAATTAAAAAATGCTTGAAACTTAAGCTACCAAAATGCAGATACAACAAGAGCATTAAAAATACAGAAGCAGTTCTTTAACAAGATTTGCAGTATCAATTACAAGGAACAAGTACCTATCTAAATCTAATAGTGATACAAAATGAGACTAATTCTATAACTACTATGAATCAATCTAACATAAAATTGGAAAAATCAAATTCTGGACAAAAACTTATCATCTGCAGAAGAAGAAAAACACCCCCATAAAAAATTGGTAAAAGAAGGAGGAGAAATAAGTTCCAAATAGTCAAACAACGGAGCAAGGGGCGAAACTAAAACTAGTTAAAACAAACATAAAAAACAACAAACAGAAGAACCCACTTTGATTTTCAGAGCAGAAACAAAATTCAAACTGTCAAACAAGAAACCTGACAGAAGTTCAAAAGTAACATAGTAGCAGAACTTCAGATCGATCAATTAAAATCTAATAAAATATGGGCAAAAAGGGTGTCATTTCTATGATGAGGAAAAAAAGATACAAATTATATATATATATAAAGAATCTAAACAAAAGGAAAATTGCAAAGGAGAATCCTAATTGTATCATAAAAATAAAAGAAATACAAAAATCCATTACAACAAGAAATTAGTAACTTAGAATTCCAAATATAATGACACAGATAACAAGTACGCAAAATTATCCATAATTTACACCCTCCCTCCCAGTCCCAACAATATAAAAAAGCAAATTATCTGCTCAACAATCATGAGTTCATAACCCGCTGTAAAACCCATAAAGTTGTAAAAAAACACAAATAAAATCAACCAAAAACATAAACAATCCACTTCAAAATTGACGATCAACATTAACCACTACTTACAATTCAATAACATCAAAAAAGTATCTGAGTTAACACATCGAACATGAATTAATTCGCAATCACCTAGAATAATCAGATGACAAATTGAAAAATTTAATCTTTACTGGAATCAGTGTGATGGCGCCAAGACTATAGTGAGGGGACTAGACAAATCGCACTTGCATTTCTCCACTGTTTTGATGATTTATAGGTCCCCTCGTATACTGTAACCTACACATTATGCTATTGTCCCAATTTAGCCTTCAATTTTGGGAAGGATGAATTTATTACAAATCTCAGCTCGGATTTTGTCAATGGAAAGTAATTTATTACAAATATGAAATCAAGTGGCCTAAGAATAATCCATAGGTTATTAACACGTCCCTACATTTAACGTTGTTGTGCAAAACATCTCTACTTTATATTTTTTTACATTTTCACCTTATTTACACTTTTTATTATGAAAATCTCATTTCCATTCAATTTCTTAATAAAAAATTATGAAAATGACGACCATACCATAATACCCTGAATTTCACTTTACACATTTTGCCAACACGATTCATGTATTACTTACTATTTACATTGTCATTGCACTTGCATCTAAGGGTATTAACGAGTCGAGTCAAGCTGCGAACCTAACTTCGAAACTCGGGCTCGATTCGTGTAAATTTGATTCTGATTTTTTTCTACCCAAATCGAGTCGAGCAAAAACTCGATCAAAAAATTTAGGCTCGACCCGAACTTGATTTGCGCTTTAGCGAGCTGAGCCAATTCTATTTTTATTTTTTATTTTTTAATATAAACAGTATGGTTGCAAGCAATTGTAATTTTAGCTGTTTGCTTTTCTAGGTGACTATTTTTTTATTTTTATTTTTATTTTTTAAGTTTTACAAATTACAATTTTTTTTAGGTTCGGCTCGTCACGGGTTGGCTCGAGCTCGAGCCGACGTCCCAAAATGGTCGGCCGACCCACAGGCCGTCCGAACCAATGAGCCACATTGACATCCCTACTTATATCAATAGTTCGAAATTGTTTTTTCTTATTATGATGTATTTGATCATTGATGTTTTAAGATTTTTATATGGTGCTATTCTTCAATCCCCGACTTAAGTGGTGAATCTTACATTCGGTTATGGTAGAAATTTAGGTTAATTATGGCTACCATAAACCCTAATTAAGTCTTTAAGATATTTGGGACATGATGCATGAAGTGACATGATCTCAATACAATAATATAAGGTTCATGTGACGTTATAAATATTAACGTACAAATTGTTAAAATCGGTCGAGAATCGAGTGTCAATCGGATGAGGAATCAAACGAACGGTTAAAGAATTAATTCCATAAATTATTTTAGGTTCATATGGCAATTGAATTAGGTTTTACACATTAAAATATGTCAAACACTAGATTTGGATCTACAAGTGTAAAAATCAGATTTTTACTACAAAACCACCTCATGCTTGGGCTACTTGTCTTTTTAGTAGCCATTTTCTTCACTCCTAAGCATTGATCACGACTCCAAACCCTTAAAGACATCTTCTTTACCTCCTAAATAAAAGATTAACTCTTTCAACTTATCCCCAGTTTCAAAATAACAAAAGAGGAGTGGACAACGAAAAGATGGAATTGGAAATTCTGTGGCAGCTGAGTTAGTTCACTATTTTGAGGTCTGTCTTTATTATTTTTTAGGGTTTTATAACCTCTTGAACTTGTGGACTTACTTTATATCATGTTGGGGTGTTGTTGGTGATTTTATGCTGCCAAAAAGAAGGGTAATTGATTACAAGAACTTGAATGAACTCAACATGGACACAGATTTGATGGTTGTTGGATTTTGAGGAATTAACCTTGTTTTTAATAATACTTTAAAGGGAACTTATATGTATCACCTTGAATGTTCTTATATCATATTTATAATAATGGAAACAAGTTTTGATAGGTTAGAACTTGATTTATGGCATGATAATGCAATAGAAACCAAAGGCAATCAAAGTAAGTTGCCTGATTCGGTATCCTGTAAAAAGGACTAAACTTGAGGGTGAAAAACCTACACTTGTGATGAATTTATGACATGTTTACCTTCATATATATATGTTATACAAGTATGGTAAAAAATTGGGAATGAATGAATGTGGTTAATGGTATGAAAAGATGGATGAAACGGGACACGTCGGCAACTAAAATTCAATAGTTTGCATGGTTTCAACATTTACATGTGCACTAATCATCTCTAATGCTTGAAAAATTAATTTTAATAAGTGTTAGGTCGTTAAAGATAATTAGATATCATTGACATTCATAACTAGACTAGAAAATAATGGAATTTATGGGATTGTTTTGGAGTACAATTGGTAACTTGAAGTAATAACATTATCTAAACTATTTTGGCATTAATGTTCATAATAACGGGTTGTGTGTGTTGGGGTTATTGAATTGAGGATCGTGTTTAATATTATATGGTAATACAGATTGTCTTCCGACGTTTGGTAAAAAAGGGACTTGACCTACACCCCATATAAAGATTACACACAAAGGCAAAAATGTATGTAAAAATTCATTTACAACTACGATGTAAGAACATAGTATTCGTGAAATATTCTCGATAAAGTATTGGTGTAATATTTATATGACATTGATAAGGAAATCTTGACATATCATATGATGGTTACGATGATTGAACATGTCATTCACTAGCATTTGCACATGCATGCAAGACATATGTTGATTGTTAAAAAAATCTAGTATGCACGAAATGATTGGAAAAACAGATTTACATTACAAAATATTTTTATCGACAACTACTAGGACACCGAGGTATGTGAGATATGCTTACGTGATATGTTTTGGCTTCGTGGGTGAGACTTTCGAGGTGATCGCAAGGGTAGATGGGGGATGTGCCTTTGGTGATCATGGGAAGGTAGACCACTTAACTGTGCATGTGTGATATTATGATTATTGACACCATGGATAGGATAATTCTTGGGCAATTAGGAGATATACTTCTAGTGGTCATAGGAGGATGATCCACTTGTTTCGTTGATATCATATTGACCATTTAATTATTGGCATCTATATTGCATAGAGCTCTATCAGTGTATAATAGGTGGGTCAAAGGCCCAATGAAAGGAGAATATTTCAAATGAAACTATTTCGAGTTAACTTTGACGAATATTTGAATATGATACATTTTAGCATAATATTTTAAAGAAATGACATGGTGGCATATACTCATATTACTTGTACTCATAGCATGCATGATTTTTACTTATTGGTGATTAGCTTATATAGTTCTTGTATTGTAGGTGAGCATGTAACTTTATAGAGGACATGACTAGCAATGAAAACTCTTATAGGATTCCGAAGTTCAATGTACATGGATGACGACCTGAGTTATGTTGTGGGCTGTTGTTTTGACCTTACAATTTATTGTATTATATTTTTGGGGTCTTGTATTGTATATGTATAACTTTTGAAATGGTATAGTGGATACTTATGTAATCTCAATGTAAATATGTTGAAATTTTGTTATATAATATTTTGTTTTAATATGCTATATGAACATCATAAGTGATTATGTGAGAATATACAGAGATCTTATTATGAAAGAGTTTATTTCATTTTATCTTTGAAAAAAAAATATAATATGCAATTGTACGCCTATGTCAAGTTGTCAAATTTTTATTTCTATACATTTGATTGTATGGTAATCTATATAAATGGGATGTGATAATACCTTCCTATTTAAATAAAATAAAAAGAAAAAAAATTAAAGAATTAATTGTAATCATACTCTCAAAAGTACAAATAAATTATTGTAAAATAAAAAAAAAAGAAAAAAAAAATTTAAAAAAATCTTCATCTTCTTTCTCATCCCTCCATCAACTCCCATCCTTACTCATAATGGAAACCAAAGCAAAAATCACCCACACCTACCACCAGCACCCAACAACCATCCCACCGCAAACCGCCACTACCACCACCACCACTACAAATGGATAAACCCAGAAACAATCCCTTACCTTCTCTCCCAATTTTTCCAACAATCCTGCTTCTCTCTCCACTATCAAAAATGGCGGCCGTCGACCCTGAACCTAATTTTACTGTACCTTTAAGTCTCTCATTCATCTCTTCTATATGATGGAGAAATGGAGATAAGTCAGGAAGTGAATATGAAATCACAGACTCCAACTTACAACACACACACTCTTATTTTTAGTTACATAAGTTCCAATCACTTACAGAAATAGATTACAAACATAGCCTCATAGATAAATTGTACACACTTCAATTTTCAGCTCGATTGTTGTCAATGACCTCCATGCAAATTTGATTTATGAAGAATTGCCCATTTGCATTTAGAACCTCAGATTCTCCACCCCACCTCAAACTCCCAAATAAAAAAGAAAAAGAAAAAACAACATAAGCCTCCCACTAATGAGATTATTTATCGATAGTCATAATATCATGCCTCAAGTTCCACTAATTCTCCTACTTAATCAATTTTTTGTAATTACTTTCAGATTTTTTGAAATTTATTGTTGATATACCGATGTACGTTTACATTCAGATCCTGAACCAGGGTTTGGATTTTCTGATTGGTTGTTGAGCGGGAGATTATGAATGTGCAAAATTATGGATTTTGGGACATTGTCTCTTGATGGGTTTTTGATAGTTGAATGAGAGGTTGAGGCTTGGTTTATGGGTGAATTTGCTATGTTTTGGAATCTTAGACACCGCTGCAAGGATACTGCCTTTAGATGACTAGACGAAGAAAGGGTAAGGAAGAAATCGACATTCCAGAATCTGTTTATTAGCTTCATTATCAAGGAGTTTTATTAGAATCTAAACACCTGTTATTATATGCTGCTCCCAATTCCTGGATCTGAATAACTTCATCCCAAGGTGTTTCTAGGTCGATGTCTGCCATTCTTTATGGCGGAGAGAGAAGCGAGATTGTTGGGAAAATTGGGAGAGAAGGTAAGGGGTGCTAGTGGGGGGCGGTGTTGGAAAAATATGAAGAATATAGCAATGGAAACAAAAAGAAAAGAAGGTGAATAAGGAAATGGAAACAATACTTGATCACGATGTAAGAATCGTTGTCCTCAAACGATATTTATCTCTTCCACCAAAGCTTTTTAAGATTAAATTGCAAATAGTTTGTAATATTTCAAACCTAAAAATGAACACCAAAAACTTAAGTAATTCTTGAAAAAATAGAACAAGTGAAATTGTATAATTTAATTATGTGAATAACACAATTTGTCCATAATTTTGGGATGAAAAAGAGATGATTCCTCAAGAAAATTTTTTTGGAATGATAATTAACTTTATATTTATAGTACTCAATCATTCCTACACGAAATGATTCCAAACTATGGTGAAGAGGTATATCAACTCACAAGAAAATCACCAGAATTTTGAATCCAACAGTCAAAATTATCTACTATGCGACCACATATGCTATAACTATGCGGTCGCATAGTTATAACCATGGTTGCTCATATATTCCCCGAATGGGTCTATGCGACCGCATGCCTTGAAAGCCTATGCGGTTGCATAGACCATTTTGAAGGCACCAATCGTGGTTTTCTTTCATCTTCTCAAATCTTTCATCTAGAATATCCCATTTTTGATTTTGAACAAAAATAACAAGATTCCAGCAATCCTCCACTTGTTCAAAATCAACTCTAATCACTTAATCAAATATCAACACTTTGCATAAGAATTAAATATCTTTGTTACTTTAAGAGATACTTGTACTTTGTATTGAACTTCATTAAGAATTTTAATTATAACGCATCCCTCAAATAGTAACAACCAACACTATTTATCAAAGATATAGTTTAATTAATTTAATAGTGTTGAGATCCATCCACTTATCGAATGACTTGTTATTATCCCTTGAATCTAAATATACTTATTTAGTATATTTTGGTAGGGTTGCTATCATTGGTGGATTTCTTTAAGAAGTTTCAACCACATCCTACTTGATGTCGATCTCACTCTATCGTAAGAGGTTATAAATGGATCCGCTAAGTTCTCACTAGACTTCACAAATGTAAGAGAAATTATTTCATACTTGATTAATTTCCTTACATATCTAGACTTTCCATTATATACTTCCCTATGGGCTCGGGTACAAGATAGGTATTGAAGAAATATCCTTTATATCGAAAGGTATTTCATATAACAAATCTCTTACCCACTCAGCCTCTTTTCCAGTTTTAGCCAATGCTACAAACTCCAACTCCATTGTTGAGTGAGTAATGCAAGTTTGTTTCTTAGACTTATAAGAAACTACACTTCCTCCAAGAGTAAATACCCAACCTGAAGTGGACTTATTTTCACCTGTATTTGATATCCAACTTGCGTCAATATATCCTTCCAAGATTTTAGGGAACCTTGTATATTGTAGTCCAAGATTTTTGATTTTATTCAAATAACCAAGAACCATACCAGTTGTCTTCTAATGTTCGGGACTTGGATTGCTAGTAAACCTACTTAGTTTATTCCCGACAAATGCTACATCAGGTATAGTACATTGTGCTGTGTACATAAGACTTCCAATTGTATTTGCATATTCTATTTGAACTACTGCTCGTCCATCGTTCTTTATCAATTTGATACTTGGATCACACGGGGTATTAACTTCTTTAATGTTCAAATGTTTGAACGTATTTATTATATTCTTAACATAATGTGATTAGCTTAATGTAAAACCCCCCACCATCCTTTAATTTAATTTTGATATCAAGGATAATATCAACTTGTCCAAGATCTTTCATTTTGAACATGGAGAATAAAAATCTCTTCGTTTCTTTGATACCATCTATATTATTGCTAATGATCAACATATCATCAACATATAGACATATTTTAGTGATTATATTATCATTTACTTTAGTATATAGACATTTGTCTACCGAATTGTGATTAAAACCATTTGACATTACTTTGAAGTCAAATTTCTCATGCTACTTTTTAGGGACTTGTTTTAATCCATATAAGGATTTGATTAGTTTGTACACCTTATGTTCATTTGCCTGTAGAACGAACCATTATGGTTGTTTCATATAGACCCCCTCTCGAAATCTCCGTTCAAGAATGTCTTTTTGACATCCATTTGATGAACATGTAAATCATATATAGATGTTAGTGCAAACAAAATCCTTATTGAGGTTATTCTGGCCACATATGCATATGTGTCAAAGTAATCTATTACTTCTTTTTGACGATACTATTTAGCTACTAATTTAGCTTTATAGGTGTTGAGTGTTCCATCAGAGTTATATTTTCTTCTAAACACTCATTTATAACAAATGGATTTAGAACCCTTTGGTAAGTCAACTATTTCCCAAGTGTTGTTTGAAATAATAGAACCCATCTCATTATTTATTGATTCTTTCCAAAATATGCAATCTCTAAAAGACATAGCTTCTTTATAGGTTTTAGAATCACTTTCAACTTGAAGAACAAAAGGAATTGTTCTTGCAATATCCTTCATATCTCCCTCTACTAGGTAGAATAAAATAAGTTGGGAATCCAATTCATAAGATCCTAAACTTTTTTATGTTCTAACTCTCTTATTTCTTCAAAGTTCACTTTCAACATCTCTTGTAAATGTATTTCCTTGTAATTTTCTAGAAGTTGGAATGTCTACATAAGTTTCATTTTGAGAATTTCTTGTTGCCAATATATTCTCAAAGAACTCCACATCCATTGATTCTATTATAGCATTCGTTTCTAGGTATAATAACCTATAAGCCTTGCTATTTGAAGAATATCCCACAAAGGCACACTTAATACCTCTAGGACCTAATTTAGTTCTCTTAGGATTCATATTCTTATGATAAGCAAGACACCCCTACACTTTAAAATAATTGACATTAGATTTCCTACATTTTCAAATTTCATATGGAGAAATCTTAGTTTTCTTCAAATGAATCATATTTACTATATGACAAGCACTAAGCAAGGTTTCACCCCATAAGTTATATGATAATCCAGAATTCAGCAACATAGCATTTATCATTTCTAAGAATGTCCCATTCTTCCTTTCAGCTAAACCGTTTTGTTCAGGTGTTCGAGGTGCTGAACATTGATGTATTATGACATTTTGTTCACTAAATGAATTGAATTCATTTGAAAAATATTCTCCACCTCTATCACTTCTTAAGGTTTTGATTTTCATTCCTAATTGATTTCTAACCTCAATTTTATAAGTTTTAAAGGCACTAAAAACTTCATCCTTATGTTTTAATAAATA
>CAIGRB010142700.1:0-17935 GCA_903798255.1 Fraxinus quadrangulata | reverse complement strand
ATATATATATGAGCAATCGTTAATAAATGTAATCAAATATTTATTTCCACCTCTAGTAAGCATGCCATTCAACTAACATATATCAAACTCACATATATCAGAATGAATAATTTCAAGTAAGCATGTTGGATCTTACTACACTATGAAATTGTTTTTTAATAATTTTAGATTTAATACAAGTTTCACATTTTCCTAAGCTATTAATATCACATTGTATACCACATTTAATCATTCTTTTTATGATACTAATTCCTATATGTACTAATCTACCATACCATAAATTAAAAGAATTATCAACATAAGCAAATGACATGTTTTTATTAGAATTATCTTCAATAGTACATAATTTGACTATTCCATTAGTAGAATAGCCTTTCCCAACAAAATACTCGTTATGGGTTAGTACAAGTTTCCTGAATTCAAAAACAATTTTTAGTCTAGATTTTCTCAAGAAAACTCCACTTGCTAAGTTCCTATACATTTCGGGTACATGAAAGACATTGGTCAAAATTATCATCTTTTCCGAAGTGAAAATGATTTCACGTTGTCTTTGCCAATAACTTTTGATCT
Organism: Fraxinus quadrangulata; assembly: GCA_903798255.1. Lineage (NCBI taxonomy): Eukaryota > Viridiplantae > Streptophyta > Magnoliopsida > Lamiales > Oleaceae > Fraxinus > Fraxinus quadrangulata. Next base: position 17,365 of record CAIGRB010142700.1, on the reverse strand, counting down.
TCATTCATTTTCGATTTGAATTTCTTGACCATCGTAAATTTCATGATAACTTTTAAATAGTGACTTATCATAGCAAACATGGATGATTGCGCATGTGTCATACTACCATCTCGAAATTTTTTCTTGCATTGCATTGATTTCATTCACCATAGCGATAATTTCATCAATGAAATTCACTTGTCCTTTCCTCTTTGGTTTTTTTTATGCCTGCAATATCTAACATAGTGTTCCGACTTTCCACAAACATAGCAAGGTCTCTTGAACTTATTTTTGAACTTCCCTCGATTCTTTTTTGGAACCAAGAGGTTTTCCCTTCTTCTTCTATTTGTTGGAATTGTCAACATTATTCACGTCATTGACTGTTGAAGAGCCATCATAAGAGCTTTCTGTCTTATCTCTTGCCTTTGATTATTCCTTTATGTGCATGTGTTTTTGTATTTGCTCCAAAGCGAAGTCTTCGAAGTTAAGAATCTTCTTCCTATAACATTTCCAAGACCCAAGGAGTTTAGCAATAATTGCTCCAACTTGAAAAGTTTCGAGAAGTTCGATCTTCACTGCTTTCAGTTTGTTGACTATAACTTACAACTCATATACTTGTGATAACAATGGAATGTTATCCAAAAACTTAAAATCAAAATATTTAGAAATTAGGAATTTCTTCGTACCTTCTTATTCGACCTTATATTTCCTCTCAAGTACGTTCCAGATTTCTTTTGCCGAAGTGGTGTTAGTGTAGAGGTCATATGAGCGATCCGATAGGGCATTTAGAATGTGGCCACGACATATCAATTCATCATCTTCCCACTTGTTTCTTTCAGCACGAATTTCATCAGTATCTTCTTTGTTTTCATCGGGAATAGGCTCTAACTTTGGATCAAGAACATAAAAAATCTTTAATGCCGTAAGGAGGAATTTCAGCTTGTCTTGCCACCTAGTAAAGTTTGCACCGTCGAATCTATCTAAGCGTACCAAGTCTTGATTCGTCATCTTATTAGTAGCAAGTGTTGACTCTGTTTCCATCATAGAAAATATGAAATATTGTTTGAGAATGTTGGAAAAATATGGAGAATATAGCAATGGAAACAAAAAGAAAAGAAGGTAAATAAGGAAATGAAAATAAGATTTGATCACAATGTAAGAATTTGTTGTCCTCAAACAATATTTGTCTCCTTAGGATTAAATTGCAAATATTTTGTAGGATTTCGAGCCTAGAAATGAAGAACACCAAAAATTGAAGTGATTTTTCAAAAAATAGAAAAAGTGAAATAGTATAATTTGATTATGTGAAGAACAATATTTGGTCAGAATTTTGGGATGAAAAAGAGATGATTCCTCAAGTAAATTATGTTTGGAATGATAATTAACTTTATATTTATAGTACTCAATTATCCCTACACGAAATGGTCCCAAACTATGGTGAAAAGATGTATCAATTCACAAGAAAATCACCAGAATTTTGAATCCAACGGTCAAAATTCTCAACTATGCGACCGCAAAGGCTATAAATATAAAGTTAATTATTATTCCAAACATAATTTACTTGAGGAATCATGCTGTCGCATAGTTATAACCATGATCGCCCATATATTCCCTGAATGGGTCTATGCGACTGCATGCCTTGATAGTCTATGCAGTCGTATAGACCATTTTGAAGACACCAACCATGGTTTTTTTTCATCTTCTCAAATCTTTCATCCATAATCTCCCATTTTTGATTTTGAACAACAATAACAAGATTCCAACAAGCGGTAGTGGCGGTGACTGTTGTTGGGTGGTGGTGGTAGGTGACGATAATTTTTGCTTTGGTTTGCCGTTTGGGCGTAAAGATGGTGTTGGGGGAGGGGGATGATGACGAAGATTATGATTCTCGTTTTAATTTTTTTTCCTTGTTTTTGTTTTTTAATAATTTATTTGAGATTTATTTGTATTTTTTTAAAATCATGAAGTATGATTGTAATTAATTTTTTATTTTTGTTTTATTTATATAGAATGATATATTCGTCATTTCATAAATTTGTATGTAGAAATTGGATGAAAAATGATTATTTCCACAATGAAAGGTGTAAATAGGGATGAAAATGAAAAAAAAAAGTATCATTAAGACGTTTTACACAATAAACTCCGTAGAGATATTTTATACTAACAAACCGATACTTTGGTATTTAGCTTCATTTTGATGCCCATTTTCTATGGGAAAATAAATTTAGAATAATAACTTTTTGGAGAATATATGGTTAGCAAGTAGATTTTTTTTTTTTAAAATTTACATGCAAAATATTTTGAGGGTGTTTGAGCCCCATTCTTTTTGAAAAAAATATTTTGGAACAGTAGATTGATGAAAAATGTATGATTAAAAAAGAAAGAAATTTTTTTAGTTTATGTGTAATATTATTTTAATGAAGAATGTATGATTAAAAAAGAAAGAATTTTTTTTGATTTACATGTAATATTATTTTAATGAATAATGTGTGATTAAAAAGAAGAGAGAAAAACGTATTTTTGGAAAATGAAAATCAAATAAGGCATTAATAGTAAGAATGTACGGTTGAAAATGAATTTTAGATAAAAAGAATTTTTGAAAATGTTAGACAAATAAGAGCTTCATTTTGACATTTGGAAGTAAAAAAAATTCTAATTTATCAAATAACTCGGAAAACTCTTTTACAAAAGTAAAAAGTAAAAGTAGAAATCTTATCAAACGAATCTAATATTCTTTATACGAAATTTATCTACATTTTTGACAATTATTATTTCAAAACTTTTTAATTTTCATACCCATTTTTAATTACACAATAAAATATTTTGTACATAAATTCAAAATATCTTCTTACATTTTAACCACATATTTTCGAAAAAATTACTATTCAAAACTCTATTTTCTCAAAATAATGGTTGTCAAACAGATGCTAAATTAAGCCCTCGTTTGATAATCATGAAAACAAAACTTTTATTTCTTGTAAATTTATTTTTAATTATACATTTTTACAATAAAATATTTTACGTGTATATTCAATTTGTTTTTCCTATTTTGACCACAATATCTCCAAAAAAAAAAAAAAAATTATTATTTCAAAATTCATTTTTTCGGAAAAAAAAACTTTTTTAATTATTGTAAAAAAGGGGCTAAGTTACTGATTTTTTAGACTAAAATTTTTGAGATATCCTGAACTAAAATTTTAATGAAATTTGAACATCCTTTTGAATTTAAATGTCCTCAAATTGAAATTTTAATAAAAAATTGTTAAAAATCTAACTTAGATTTTAATGGATATTAATGAAATCCTTTTAAATCTAGGTATTCTCCATAATGATTTCAAAATATTTGGATGAATTTTAAGCTTAAATTTCACCTAACGAACTCATTTAAAATTTAATTATTTTTAATGAGATTCTTATAAATTATGTGAAAATTTATTCCAATTCAAAAAATTTACCAAAATTTATAATATTTTAAAAAATCATTAAAATCTCAATTAAAAACATTAGGTTAATTATTCAATGCTTGTTATTTACATGCCACCAACTAAATTTAAAAATAAAGAACATGTAATCTTTTAATTAATTAAATAAATGATCGACAAATAATTTTAATTTAAAATAATGATAATAACTTCTTCCTAGAGAATACAAAATCGAATATATATAAAATACAATTTAAAAACACGGGTATTGAATATAAGTATTTTCAAAACCATCACCAACTTCTAATTATTGCGATTATTATTCTGCTGGACTTTTCTTGAACGACGATAACTAGTTCATGTAAGTGTCGTATTTCTCATGATTTTCTCTTTAGATTTGTTTTGGAACGAGACACGTAACAAAATTACGCCGTTTGGTAGAAATTATATTTTAATTTTACTAAAAGTTATCAATTAATTTTAATAATATATTTTAGATTTTACCATAACCTTCATTTTGTAGACTTTACCATATCCTTCATTTTGTGCCAGCGAAAGTCTATAACATTTCGTATATATGTTGTTGGGGTCTACCTGGACGGGAACCATCTAAGATACAGTTAGTTGACCCGAAAAATACAAAAAATAAGGTATTTTGACTATTTCAAATAGGGACAATTCTGTCCATATGCACACAAATTTGAATTAATAAAATAAAAACTAAAAAAAGAAAAGAAGAGAAGAAAGTGACTGTCCATAAGTCGAAGAAAGTGACGAATCCTAATACATCGATGAAGCTCTGATTGTTTTAGCGGCTAGCAAGGAAGAAGAGGACGACAATGAATTGTCTTAGGGATCTGGCGATAGAGGGGCAAAATTGTAATTAATGTTATTCAAGCACCCAAAATCATCTTCCCTTATGAGTTGTAGAAAATCTACCCACTTCTTGTTGCTGCCTCGTCCTACACAATATACATCAGAATCGAAACTTATAATTGATTTCTTCGTCTCTTTCCTCACTTATAATCGATTTTCGCGTTCCGAAAAAATCAAAATCAAAATTTGGAATTTATGTTTCTTTCGCTCTTTGATTTGTCTTCAATTTTACCTCAAGAAGTGGTAGTGGATACGACAACGACAATGGGACGACGATGAAAGGTGAGGTAATAGCCGATTGGCCGTTGGTAGGAGGTGGGCGTTTCTTGGTTTCATTTTGATTATGAGGAGGGGGATGAAGTTTTGCCTCAGTTTTTTTTTTTTTTGAAATATTTTAATTTTTCATAGTAGGAAATCTAAACTTACGATTTTACCCCTTTTATTTTGGTCAAAATTGGTCAAACTCAACTTTTCTTGGTCAATTAACCGTGTATTTGATGGTTTCCATCCAGATGGATCGCAACTGCATATTTACGAAAGGTTAGGAATCTTCGCTGGCACAAAATGAAAGTTAGGGTAAAATATATAAAATTAAAAAAGTTAGAGGCCGATGCTGTAATTTTTCTTATATTTTATGAGACTCATAATTTTTCAATCACACATTTCGACCTTGTTTGATGGCCATTATCTACTAAAATAAAGTTTTAAATAATGAATTTTTGAAGAACGTATAATTAAAACGTAAGGAAAAATATTAAATTTACGTGTAAAATATTTTATTATGTGATTAAAAATGAGTATGTAAAAAGAAAAACTTGAAATATAGGATATCAAACATATGTTTTATCAACTTTTGTCAAAATTTACTAAAAATCTGATTTTAATCTCCACTGAACATGAGCTCATAGTATTTAGGGCCCGTTTGCTGAGGATTCTTTTATACTTCTACTTTTGTAAAATAGTTTCCAGAGAAAACTACATTAATTAGTGTTTGTAATATAATTTTTAGAAGATATTTCCCTCTTCTAGAAGAGATTTAAGCGAAAGTCATCGAATCAGCTTCCTTTTAAATTCTTCTAATTAGAATAAACACAATTCTAAAATTAATCAAACAGTCCAAAAATAACTTTGAATTTCAAAAACTCATTTAAGCTTTTCAAATGTTATACCAACATGCCCTTATTATGGTTGAACATTACATTTATTGGCAATTTTGTTGTTTGTCCTCCGTTGTATTTTTCAAAATTTCAGCAACATTCAAAATGTGCTTGTACTAACATGTGTCGTTTCATGACATGTATAACGTGTATTGTATTGATACAAGAAAATCCTTGTTTTTCCAAAAATAAAATAAAAAATAAAAAATCCCATAACACTAATTAAAAGAGAGTTGAGGTAAATAAACATTAAACCGTCATAATGGTTCATTATTGGGCATAATGTGTAAATTTTGGGAGTCTTTTTGAAATTCCTAACTCGGAGGTGCAAATTGTCACATTGATAAAGTTTGAAGGTGCAACAAGTAGATAGTTCAAAATTATGCTCCTGGTGACTCCAGGTTATAGGTCCCACAACTAACTGCAAAATTAGGATTATGCTCCATGGCCTCCGCCGCCGAACGCCGTCGCCGCCACCACCTCACATGCTTCCTACACTCCGCCAACCTTGCCACAAAACCACCAACTCCCTCCTCAAAAATCCACCTTCCTCTTCTCCTTCCCGAGTTTTCCCTCTCATTTCCTTTATCATTCGAATCAACTCGGTTTGAATCGCCTTCCTCAAACCAATCAGGAACACCCCAACCAAACTCCTCCGCATCTTCCACGAAGAAAATTCATGCTCCCGATTCGGTTTCGGGTTTCCCTTGCACGGTGAGAATCTCGACCAGAAAAAGTAGAGGGCCGGCTTTTGTAGGCCAGGTTTTTAGCATGTGTGACCTTTCTGGCACCGGGTTAATGTCTGTTTCTACCCATATCGATATCCCATTCCTCTCCAAAAGGTATCAAAATTTGACAGGCAAAAATGATCCCTTTTATGTGAATATGAACTTGTTTGCCTATATTTTGTGTCGTTATGCAAGTTTTCTTTGTTTCATGTCATTGAGTTGCCTGAAAGTCCGCTATATTTTTTGAAGATTTGTTAGAGTTATCTAAATACTAGTAAAACTTTAATGTTATATACTTCTCATAGCAACAATTTAAGCTCATTACATAGTTGGAAAATATAAGCCAAGTAGAGCTTTTAAGGATAAACTAAAGGATAAAATTTGAGGTTGGTTATATGAATAATTTTTCGAGACTTCATTTGGTCCGTCACAACATCTATAAAAAACTCCAATATAATCAAATCCCAAGTTGTCTGAAGTCAATTAATAAGATAAAGGAAGGACCGAAGGATGATTTGAGACTTGTATTTTGCAAATCTAAAGAAAGTCCAGTTCACAAAAGACGCAATCCTAGTAGAGCTGTTGACGAAAGAGAGCTAGACCAAAATCTTACATGTTTGAATTAATTGCAGAAGATTGATTTTTGTTGGATCTTTTAGACTTTTAGTACATAACTCTTTACGTTAACTTAATATACATGATGTACCTTGTTTGATGTAGCGCTTGATCAAGTGAAGTGGAGATGTAGTGGTGGATCATGTAAAGTGCGAAAAAATATTTTGGACCTCATTTACGAAGTATAAAAGGTTAACTTCTTGTTGCATAGGAGTTGAGATTCTGTTATTTTTTATTGTTTCCTCAAAATTAAGTGGTTTTATAATTGGATCCTACATTCTGTCTTTGCCAGTAAACCGGTCACTGCACTGTTAGGACGTTATTGACTCTTTTTTGATATTATTTTCCCAAGATGGATGCTTAAACCTTTTTTTAACTGGACAACTTTGTTAATGAATTTTTCATTTGTTATTGGGTTTCTGCACCTGCTTAATTTTTTTTCCCTTCCCATTTTCTATTATGTCTACAACTGGTTCTATCTAATATTCCTTGGGATAATTTTTTCTGCACTTTTGTGTGTTTTTCATAATTGGTAGAACACCAGAGTGGCTAAAGAAGATATATGCAGCAGTCACTAAGAGCGATAGAAAAAAGGGGCCCGTTTTCCGATTCTTCATGGATCTGGGTGATGCAGGTAAACAAAATATTCCTCACGCTTCTATTTATTTTGTTTTCCCAGAACATTTTTTCTTCCCCAGCTTGATGCTTTATTGACGTAGGATGCATTCAATCAATTATAGGAGAAGGGAAAGGGGAGGGAAGAAGAGAAAGGGGGAAGGAGAAGAAGAGGGGAGATATCAAGGGAAGAAGAATTAGATGATTGACAAGCCAAAAAAAATTGATTGAATTTGTTTTACATGTTACCTATGTAAAAGAAATTGTTACCTCACGAGACTTAGAAGATCCAATTGTTGTCCAAGCATTCATCTTCAAGCTGATTCAATTGAATTCTCTTGAGCTGTTGATCCAATTAATATGAACAAACTAGATCACGCTCTTACAAATAATATTCAATTTTTTTAAAAAAAAAACTAAGAACAATAATGAAAGAACTAATCTAATTCAAAATTTTGCTTAATCGGTAGATGGTTCCGATTATAGCAAGGAAAAAGAAAAAATAAAAAAATTTCCAGATGAACAGTACCATGAACAGTGTTTTTAAATTCTTTTTGAACTAGCTATTAACAAGCAGCAAAAGAAGTAGAAACAAATTCTTTCTCGTGATTTCTTCTTTTCAATTGTTGTCGTGGTTTCGGGGAATTTTTGGGTGATTGAAGGTGAAAATGGATGGGGGTGTTTAATTTTTGAATTTGAACATAAAATTTGTTTGGACAAAGAAAAACGACTTTCTCTGATACCAAATTGATGTAGGAAGCAATCAAACAATTATAAGAGGAGGGGAAAGGGAGAGAAAAGAAGAGAAAGGAAGGGAAAAGAGAAGACGAGGGGAGATAGAAAGGGAAGAAGAATTAGATGGAAGCAGAATTTAAGAGAGACGATGTATCTTTATTTCATTCTCAAAGTTGTATTTATTACAATGCATAAGCCACTTTTATATAAGGTTTCAAACATTGTATTCTAAGTAAGAAACATCTTACAAAATCTATCAAACCTAATTATGTTTCCTAAAATAAGCATTAGAATTGGAATTTAAGCCCCTGTTTTGGCTCCATTAAAGTGATTTTGGGAAAATGTGTTTGAAATATTTACTTTTTGGAGAATTTGTAACTAAAAAATATGGAAAAGTTTTGGTTTTACATTTAATATTATTTTATGAGATAATATGTAGTTGAAAATAAGTTTTGAAAAAATATATTTTTGAACAAATGGAGCTCAAACAGGGGCTAAATTAAATAATATCTCCACTAAGATTCCCATAATTTATTTAAACATGGATGATAATCGTATAATAATTTTCTAGGATTCCATAATTTATAATCTGAAGCCTCTCGTTGTAAACGGTAACTTTTGTAAATAATTTCAAAGTATTTCGAACTATTTTATGGCTGTTATCTATCATCAGTCATTTCTGTTGATTGTTACAAGCAATGGATCTTAATTGATTGACATAACTGTCCATGTATGCGTGTTGCTTTTTACTACATAATATCACGATGTTTTCGGCCTCTGATTCTTATAATTTGTTGTTATAATCACCCTTGACTTCCCTTTTCTCCTTTCTAGGTGAATTTTGTTATTCATTCAAACTTCATCAACCTGTTTTGTTAGAGCCGACAATCTAACTCGTAATATTTCCAGTTTCTTATGTAAAACAGCTGAATATACCCAGTGGTGTGGTAGGTGCTTGTCGTCTTGATATAGCATATGAGCATTTCAAGGTAATAGCTTGATCAATTTCAATGACAAATCTTTATGAATTGTCCTACATATTCATGTGGCCTTTTTTGGGGAAGGGACGGAGTAGAAGAAGGCAATTAACTTATACTGCTAATTGGCATGAGAAATTGTTGTTTTCTTATTTTAAGTGTTGTTTTCTGAGATCCAAATGTTACTTCTCTTCACTCTTATCATCCTTCCATTGCCAATTGTTATGTCCTGTTTTTCACTTTCAGCAGTAATCAAATAATCCGATTATCAAGAAACTATAAAACTGCAGTGTACAAGAATATAGTACAAGTGGTTCCTAAGATGTTTCTTTCATTAGCTCAACTTGGATCATGGCGTGCATACGTGAAATTATTATACCGGCGAGCCATGTTGTCCAGTTAAAAGGTTTGAGAGTAAGAGGAACTATGCTATGGATTTTGTCCAGTATAAAACTTATGGTGCATAGTATTGAATGGTGAAGAGATGCTCCTCACATTGGTCTAGATTGGAAATTCAAATTAATGCGAAGTATACATTATTGCCTAGGAGCAAATTTTTGGATGCATGTCAATAATAACTATATGTTTATCCATGGATTTCAAGTTTTGGGAGTGTTTGATGGATATTATTGAAGAAAAATATATTTTAAATAGTGATATGATGGAGAAATATGTGGTTAAAAAGTAAGAAAATGTTAAAATATTATTTTATTGAAGAATGCGTGGTTGAAAATGAGTTTTGAAAAAATGTATTTTAAAAGAATGTGTGTCAAACAGGGGCTCTAACGCAAATGAAATAATTTATTTATTTTTCTGTGCAGGAAAAACCTGATTTATTTCAGTTCATTCCAAATGAGAAACAGGTTAGACACAATGGACAGTTCTACTGGGGAAATAGATATATTCTTAACTGAAGAGCTATGAGATACCCTTGAAACTTATTTGTCATTGCAATACATTGCAATAATTTGCTGCTTTCAGGTCAAGGAAGCAGACAAACTTCTCAAGACCATGCTTCTTGGTGATGGGAGAAAAAAGGTGGAGGGAGTTCCTGTTTTTAGTGCTCAAAATTTGGATATTGCCATAGCGACAGAAGATGCTATAAAGTGGTGAGTTAATCTGTTACATCGTCAATTTTTGTTCCTGATCATTATCTACTGTCCGGTTTCATGTTACGCATGATCCTCCTATTTCGGTTAGTAAATATGAAACTTTTGGCTTGCGTTTTTGACTGATGTGTTTGTAATTATTATATTCAACCATGTACTGGCCTTTTTGTTTGGAAAGTGCAATGCCACTTTTTCCTTTCTCCTTGTCCTCTTCCGTTTTTGCTCTTGCAGCCTTCTTTTCTTTAGAAACATGCTTCAGCATGTGAAAATTTTTGGGAGAATTATGGTTGGGTTCATTTATTGATTAGGGAATGTGTACAAACCACACATGCAAAATGTGCAAGTCCCTTGTCTCGTCCATAAATAAGTTAAACTCTATCGCTGTATCAATTTGGGGAGTTAGGAGGTCCGGCCAATAATTCTCCATCTTGTTTGAGATGCTAAATTCTCTAATTTTTATAATTACACATCTATAGTCTTATATTACATGTTCATTAAGGTCAGGATCAGGTTTATTTCTGACTTTGTGATACTCATGATATTTCTCTTGGTTTATCAGGTATACTCCGTACTTCTTTGACAAAAATGTGCTAGATAACATTCTTGAAGAATCTGTTGATCAGCATTTCCATGCGTTAATTCAAACACGACATTTACAACGTCGCCAGGATATTCTTGGTGACAACCTCTCTGACGAAGCAGTTGAAGAGATGGCAGAAACCTTGTTAGAGCCTTCAGAGGTTTGTATCCATTGGTCTACGCTGGTCATTTGCTGAACAACTGTGAGATCAAGAATCCAATTGTAATTCTTAATTTACCAGTTTGATGGGAATCAGCGTAAATTGAATTAAGAAATCGTTTTGATGAATAATTTCGTGGCAAAAAGACCTGTGAAGAACTCTGTGTCATAGGTGGTGGGTTTAGGGATCAGGAGGAGGTTTAACTCGGAACATGAAACTTTTCATTTCAGGTAGTGGGTCTTAATAGAAACTAAAACTGATTTGTTCAGACAAAAGTGATTTTTAACTAAAAAGTAATTTCATTTGATTTAAGCATGTTTTTATTCCTCCATGTCCCACCACACACACCCACCCACCCATATGCAATTGATGGTTAGTTTATTTTTTGCTTCCTGCTGACAGGTTCAGGAAATGATGGATGAGATTGGTAATCCTGGTATACCATTGAGTGTCATATCAAAGGCCGCTGAGATTCAGCTTCTCTACTCTGTTGATAAAGTACTACTCGGTAATAGATGGCTACGGAAAGCCATTGGCGTTCAACCCAAATTCCCTTACATGGTTGATTCTTTTGAAAAAAAGTACTTCCTTACCTTTTCAATGCTCTGTGTCATGAAAATCTATTAGCTCTGGAGAATGATTGCTTCATACTGCCATGCTGCTGTGTTCATACTCTTTCATTTAAAAGTGAAGGGAATTTACCTATTGCATCCTTCGAGTTTTATGGGTTGGCTTCTCATCCTCCAATGCTCTCAATTGCATTTTTACCCTAGGCAGGATTTTTCTCTACCCACAGAAAATTATTTGATTCTTNCATGTGAAAATTTTTGGGAGAATTATGGTTGGGTTCATTTATTGATTAGGGAATGTGTACAAACCACACATGCAAAATGTGCAAGTCCCTTGTCTCGTCCATAAATAAGTTAAACTCTATCGCTGTATCAATTTGGGGAGTTAGGAGGTCCGGCCAATAATTCTCCATCTTGTTTGAGATGCTAAATTCTCTAATTTTTATAATTACACATCTATAGTCTTATATTACATGTTCATTAAGGTCAGGATCAGGTTTATTTCTGACTTTGTGATACTCATGATATTTCTCTTGGTTTATCAGGTATACTCCGTACTTCTTTGACAAAAATGTGCTAGATAACATTCTTGAAGAATCTGTTGATCAGCATTTCCATGCGTTAATTCAAACACGACATTTACAACGTCGCCAGGATATTCTTGGTGACAACCTCTCTGACGAAGCAGTTGAAGAGATGGCAGAAACCTTGTTAAAGCCTTCAGAGGTTTGTATCCATTGGTCTACGCTGGTCATTTGCTGAACAACTGTGAGATCAAGAATCCAATTGTAATTCTTAATTTACCAGTTTGATGGGAATCAGCGTAAATTGAATTAAGAAATCGTTTTGATGAATAATTTCGTGGCAAAAAGACCTGTGAAGAACTCTGTGTCATAGGTGGTGGGTTTAGGGATCAGGAGGAGGTTTAACTCGGAACATGAAACTTTTCATTTCAGGTAGTGGGTCTTAATAGAAACTAAAACTGATTTGTTCAGACAAAAGTGATTTTTAACTAAAAAGTAATTTCATTTGATTTAAGCATGTTTTTATTCCTCCATGTCCCACCACACACACCCACCCACCCATATGCAATTGATGGTTAGTTTATTTTTTGCTTCCTGCTGACAGGTTCAGGAAATGATGGATGAGATTGGTAATCCTGGTATACCATTGAGTGTCATATCAAAGGCCGCTGAGATTCAGCTTCTCTACTCTGTTGATAAAGTACTACTCGGTAATAGATGGCTACGGAAAGCCATTGGCGTTCAACCCAAATTCCCTTACATGGTTGATTCTTTTGAAAAAAAGTACTTCCTTACCTTTTCAATGCTCTGTGTCATGAAAATCTATTAGCTCTGGAGAATGATTGCTTCATACTGCCATGCTGCTGTGTTCATACTCTTTCATTTAAAAGTGAAGGGAATTTACCTATTGCATCCTTCGAGTTTTATGGGTTGGCTTCTCATCCTCCAATGCTCTCAATTGCATTTTTACCCTAGGCAGGATTTTTCTCTACCCACAGAAAATTATTTGATTCTTGTCTTTCAAAGAATTTCCATGATACATCAGAACAATCATTTATAGGATTTAATGATTCCTAGAGCATTTTTCATCTTTTTGACTATACTTCTTCCGCTAAATATAAAAATTTAGTTATTTAATTTAAATTAAATGAATCCGAATCTCATTAGATTGTAAATCTCCCCCCACGAAAATTTTTCAAGTTCTCTGGTCCATATTTATTCTCTATGCTGGGGGCTTTAGCAATTAAATATATGTATGTGAAATTAAGTGACCTTAAACGTGAAGAGATAAGCACACATTAGATTTGAAAATGTGGCATAATCGCTTTGATTTAAGGTGCCAGAATGAATTCAGTCGTCTAATGGAAAATAAAGCTAGAGACAGCTACACAAGTCTCATCCCAAGAATTGTGTTTGTCAATAATCTTTTAGTGCTAACTTTATTCCCTGCTCCACGTGTTTACTTATAATATAGAATATCCTTGATTGCAAACGGGATTTAGAACCTTTTTCTTTGAGTAGCTTTTACTCATTTTACTTGCCAATAAAGAATCCTAGAAATTGGTTGTAGTGAATGCAGTTGTCTAATGGAAAATAAAGCTAGAGACAGCTACACAAGTCTCATCCCAAGAATTGTGTTCGTCAATAATCTTTTAGTGCTAAGTTTATTCCCTTCTCCACATGTTTACTTATAATATAGAATATCCTTGATTGCAAATGGGATTTAGAACCTTTTTCTTTGAGTAGCTTTTACTCATTTTACTTGTCAATAAAGAATCCTAGATATTGGTTGTAGTGGATTTGCTTTGTTCCAAAATGTTCACATATCGACTCAACAGTCTTATGCCATACCTAACATGTTTTTGATATGGTTGAGATTCCATCCTTTTGTACTGGTCTTTATAATAAGACCTCCTATTGCAGGAGTGCAGCTTCTTTCTTGAGAGCTAACATGTCGTCTAGCTTCATTGCTGACTCAGGGTTCAGGGATGATATCAATCAGAGTTATGGAATTTCCGAGGTGGAAATAAAGGATAACTTTTGTAATAAACGAGGATGGATGCTGGATTTCAGATTTCCTTTAGGGGATTGGTCAGGTCATCCTTGGTTAAAACAACAGCAAAGGTTGTCTTCCCATTGGCACCTATTTACGGAACTTGTGGCAATGTGTTTGGTGGGTAGTGTGGATAGCATTGGACTACAAAGACCAAGATTTTTGCTGTTTTTTCTTCTTTAATGCTGTCCAGTACTACCTGGTCCAGTGTACCAAACATGCTTGATTTTCAAGAATGTACTGATTGGGTTTTATGTGCTGATTTATCACCTTTCCATGCAGAAAGGTCAATTCTACCAGTGATAATAGAAGACAAGCAGCACAATCATCTCCTTTCCTCCCGAAGATTACCATGGTCGGTGTGTCAATAGGAGAGGTAGTACAGTTGAGCGAAGCCACTTTAAAGAAGACAATACTCAATGTAACGAAAGAACTGGAACAAGTAGAACAGGGAAATTTAGCTGACTCTGCTAGTGATCAATTTAACTTAGAAGACAGGGATCCACTCTTTGTGGCAAATATTGGTGAATACTATTCTGGCGTTTCAAAACCAGCTTCACCTCGATGGATACGTAAAGTATAGATTAATGAGTTTTACGAGTTTTTTTTCCTTCATTACTTATTATAGCGCATGGATTAGTTGTACTTGTGGTGATGGTTTAGTTTCATGTTTGGTATAGTAGATTGGATTGAACAATATTAAGAAAGTAAATTAAATTTTTTTACATTGTACTTTCCCATACTGCCTATTAAACATGTCCGTCTTATTTCAAAGAGGTGAGCATTTAAGATAGATTCTCCTAGATCAATTATCAACGTCGTAAAACGTCCTAGTTTAGACAGATGGTCAGGGTTAGATGATTGAGCTGATGCAGCTCAGGGCCTTTGTAATCTTGACATGTGTATATTATAATAATACATGGTATTGATTTCCTGAATTCGAATTGTTCTCTTTTCCTAGCATGATATTTTAGGGCTCTTGAAATATTTTGTGATGTTTCCTAGCGAAAACTATTTGCTTACAGCTGCTTTTCCTAGAAATTTGGTTACCCACTTGATACTTTTTTATAATGTTTATGCATAGAAAAGGTGTAAAGTAGATTGGTGATAAGTGTACATTTTACACAAACACCATAATTCATTATGCTGGGGAGATGTCCTAAGAAATTGTTGAAGATCAAGATTTGAATAATTTCGGGTTTTTTGGAGTTGGAAGATATTCATTTGTTCTTCTTATTCTTAGAATAAATGGGTCATTGAATTTCTTTTCGTTTTGATTCTTTCACCATGTTTATTGTCTGGGACAAATAGTCTAGCAAATTGACTTATATCCATGTTTTAATTCATTATTTTGGATTTTTCTTATAAATTGTGTTGAATTTACTAATCTATTTTCATGTTCAAGAAAGAGTTAAATAACATAATATTTGTTCATATGTTAGATTAAGAGATTGTATGTCAGACAACTCAATCTCGAATTTAGTGAATTTGTTGTTAATTTGAGCGATTTCTACTTGTTCATGAGGTTGTCCTAAGCCATTATGTTCAAACTATTAATCGAGCAATGGAAGTTTGATATTTAGAGATATATTAACTAATATTCGAGAGACGAATATTAATATTTTATCTTGAATTTATTGATCGGTAATACAATAATGGAATCAAAATATGAATTAAACATTAGCAGGGTTAGTAAAATCTGACCTCCAAGGCCTAACTATTTTCTTAATTTATTGATTTCTACGTCTTACTCATTCACTCCATTATTATATTTAATATCAAATTAATAAAAAATTCTCAAAATTCATATTCCCTAAGTTCTAAGTAGTTTAGAGTTATTTAATTTGCTATTCAATTGTTCTGGTGAGAACGATAATTAGACTTCTTAAGTTCATTTTATTACTTATAGACAATATCGTACTCTTACAATTTGAATTAGGAGCTTGTTTGAATCCCATTTTTAGTCAAAAATATATTTTGGAATATTGATTTGATGGAGAATGTGTGGTTAAAAAATAAGAAATTTTTTTTAAATTTTCGTGTAATATTATTTTATTGAAAAATATGTGCTTTGAAATATAAGAAAGAAAAATGTATTTTGAAAAAACATGGAACACACTCTAAATAAATTCTCAACTAGTAGACCACGTGGACCTCTTGGAGATCGTCCAAGTGTTGAAAGTCCAACTTGCATTATACATAAATCGCGTTAGGCTTAAGCTTTCTTGAAGCTCCACATTTACTAGGGTCCCATCATTTTACCCAATGACCCTCAAATTGGCAATATAACTAGTTGGTGGGTTGACTGTAATTTCCCACTACAAAATGGAATGTCAAAATGTCGTTTTCATTGGAGTTGACTAAAGTCTAAATAAAAAATAGCAAAATAATCATAGGATTGTGCACGATTATTCCAAATCAGGCAGCAGCAATACAGACAGTATTAATGCCCATGAAACCACAAACAATGGTCAAAGGTGCATGCAACAGAATATTTATGTATATTCTTGAATCACTTTCCATATGCTAAGCAAAATAATAAGAAATAGATTTATTTTTTTGATTGATTTTAAACTACTAGTTCTAAATTATGTAACTTTTTTGCTTTTGTAATTTTCGTGGTTTTCATTTTTTAGTAAATATGCCGATTGAGTAACGAATATATAAGAGTTTGGGTGTGGGAAAAAACATTTTAAAGACGGAAATTTGGGTGCCAAACTTTATCTAGGAAAACCATAGTTGCAATGGAGAGTTTTGGACTTAAAATGTCTAGAGTTCAATTACCTTCTAATGTTCCTAGAGCTTGATATTTATAGGTAGAGAACGAGTGGGAGAGGTATACCGTATGTGTAACACGCGGCTTGATGTCGATATTTTATGTATCACAATCACAGGCATAATCCAATAGCCACCATTGGTCCGCGGCTTATGATAGCCTCTCTCTACCCCAATGTAGGATTTCAAATAAATCATTTTGTATATTGCTCAAATGTATTTGACGGAACAACTTGTATAAGAGCCTGTTTCAAATAAAACATGACTTTTGCTTTATGTAGAAGAGTTTTTGGAAGAAGTTACCTTAATTTTTGTTTGAAATTAATTTTTAAAAAACTTCTTATTCAGAACATACTTTTATAGGAAGCTACATTGAACGAACTTCTTTTAAAAACTCTTCTAAATAGAAAGAGTGTCTTCATAAAATTAGCTAAACGAGTCCAAAAATAACTTTTGAATCTCAAAATCTCTTTTTGACTTTTTAAAAACCA
>CAIGRB010142688.1:0-15010 GCA_903798255.1 Fraxinus quadrangulata | reverse complement strand
TATTTTATGAGTTCCACAACTTTTTAACCACACATTTTAAAAATCTAATTTTAATCACTGTCAAACGGTGGCTATGGTTTTAGTTGATGGTCTCTAGCATAATTTTTCTTAGCCTATAAGACACTATAGCTTTTTACATATTACGCTAACAAGATTTTCTGTCGGGGTCAAGACCTAGCTCTAGTGGTAAGAGTGAAGCTTTACAGTCTATCCCTTGTTAACATTCTTTCCCGATATGGATGTGTGTATTTAAATCATATATATATTTTTTGCTATTATTTAGCTAAACTAAAAATAATATTTTTAAATTTACTTGATTTAAAAGTAAATTTTTACTTTCCCACTGAAATAAATAACTGAAATTCGTAATTAAAATGAAGAGCAACATTTTTAAATATATATGAAAAAATTCTACTTAAAAATAAATATAGCACATGTTTGTCATCTATTTTATCAAATATTGTTAGCTACAGTAAACAATCTTCACCATATATTCATCCAATAAAATATTCTATACACAAATCAATAAAATTACTTACTTTTTAACCACACATTCTCTAAAAAATATTATTTAGAACTCTATTTTTTCTTTTAAAATAGTAGACAAACAAGCACATAATTAGTTTGAAGCTTGGTCAAACATATAATTCTTGGTGTTCATTAATCAAATGATAACTTTGTACAAAGTAAAAGGTACAGTAGTTGGACTTTTGGACATGAAACAACTTTTACAAGTAAGTTCATCATTTGACTTTGAGCCTTTAGTTCGACAAGGAAGGGTGTCGGGTGATGGTAGGTCCAAGTCTCCAAGACTGATCATTAACAAACTTATATTAATCAAATCATCCAATTATTTTAATTCGACAATTGATTAATTACAAGAAATCACTTATTGGGATATGAAAGTCTATTTTTATTTCCCCCTAGTTTGTCGTGGGATACAAAATCACTTTTTATTTAGCCTTGATCGGAAAAATCAGGCATGTTCTTTTTACCGTTTTCTATTTTCGATTTTTTAAAACAGTAAAATTCGTTCTCTTTCCTATTTTGAAAAACGTTTTTTTGAAGACAAGTTAATAACTTACAAAGAAAATTCAAAACGATAAATTTGTTGTTTTGAGTATTTTCAGTTGTAATCAAGCAAAAATTTTCAAAACCCATTTTAAATGTTTTCAGTTTAACATCACCCCAACCACCACCAACGCCGCCTGCACCACATCATCACCGCCGCAACTACCACCATCGCCGCCTATACCACACCACCACAAAAATCACCGTCGCTACCGCTACCACAACCCAACCACCACCGTCGCCGCTTGCACCACACTATCACCACACAACTGCCAAATCCGCCACTACAGCCACCATCCACCATCACAAAAATCGCCACCACACAACCACCAGAATCGCCACCACAGCCATCGCTACACCACAACTACAGCCCTCGCCACACCTAAAAACTACCGCCACAGCCATGCACCCAAACACCACCATCATAACACAACACACAACCACCGCTACACCCAAAAACCACTGCCACATCACGCACACCATAGCTACAACCTGCACCACACCACTGTCGCACACCACGCACCCAAAACCACCACACACCACAGCCACAACCACAATCAACCACCACCATAGTTAAAAAAAAAAGAAAAAGAAAAAAAAGAGACGACGAAGTCACCGGCGATTGCAACCACAACCAACCACCGTCACACATCACGCATTGATCGTAGCCATCGTCACTGCTCGTCGACATAGAGGAGTGGAAGGAGAGAGAGAGAGGAAGAAAGAGAACGTTCCAATTTTTAATTTTTGAAAACAATTTTTCAAAATGTCAAAAAGAACACATTTTCAACAATTTCAAAATGAACACTCAAAACATAAAATTGAAATACAAAAAGAACAACCCCTAATATTTTGTACAGTGATTTTTAGGAGATTGCGTAGTTAGAAAGTAAAGAAAATTTTTAAATTTACATACAAAATATTTTATTGTATGGATATGTGATTAAAAATGAGTATGTAGAATTTTTTTTTTTCAAATAATGGTTGTTAAGCAATGACTTCAATATTTCAAGAAACGCATTATTACTTATTTAGCTCATGTTTGAGCCACATTAAAATTTTCATACTTATTATTCTATTCATTTTCAATCACACATTTTTCAATAAAATAATATTTTTCATTACATCAATAACTTTTTCTTCTTTTTTAACTACACATTTTTCATCAATCTACTATTCTAAAATACATTCTTCCTAAATAATGTGGCTCAAACACACCCTTATTACTCGTTTATATTTATTTGTAATTTGAATTGTTTATAAATACTTTTTAAAGATGCATAATTATTTTTTCTATCTATAACATTTAGATAATTTGTTGTTCCTTTATAATTCATAATCAATAACAAATATCGAATATTTTTCAAAATTGTATTTTGGTAATATTTAGTAGATTATAAGTTGTGATTTTTAATTAAAAAAAATGTTGATAAAACGTAAAGAAAATAAAAATCGTGAATGTACTAAACATGATAATAAAATTGACTTTTTGAGCAACTTATTATCAAGGATTATTTACCGATTATTTCTCAACGGGATTTTTTTTTTTCTCAACTTTCGTGATGTAAATATATTTGCATTGTTGTTGGGTTCGATTGCAGAAAAGATAGAGAGAGAGAACAAAGCTCATCAGGTGTTTGAGAAGTAGGGGTCTTCTTCAATTGAAAGATAGAGAGAGAAAACTAGCTAGAGACTGTTTGAGACATTTCTTCAAAGATTTTTGTTTTAATTTTGGCTTGTCAAAGTATTTCTCATCCACATTCAATTCTTGGGGATCTGGTGGTTGTGTATATGTGCTTTTTCTTGATTTTTCCTTGTCGGGTTTTTTTCCAAAATTTATGTTAAAGATTGAACCTTGGATACTCTGTTTCTTGAATATGTTGTCGAATTTTGTGCTATATTTCTTTTCTTGATTTGCAAATTTTCTTTCACTGTTCGAAGTGAAATACTAAATCCACTGGATTTCACACTTCAATCCCAAAGGCCTTGTGGGTACAATTTACCCTTTTACTCCTTCTCTGTTGTCCTCATCTAAACCTAATCTTGAAGAAAGTTCAAATGTTGGGTTTTCGTGGCCTGGTCCAATTTTAATTAGGGTTCTTTTCAGCTCAATCTCAAAACAGAGTATGACTGTTAGGTTTTTGAAAAATGAATTAAAAGGGTTCTTTTCCCTCGTTAAGATATGGGGTTCTGATTTTTGAAACCGAAGGTTCATTCTGGTGGAAGCTTTTCTTTTCTTTTTATTTTTTTTAATGCTTTAACTCCTTTTGCTTTTTGGAGATTACGGTTTGAATTGAGTCCCCTTTTCTGTAGTTGCTAGTTAGATGAGCTAAACTGAAAAATTGACCCTTTGGTTGATTATTCTTTCTGAACATCTCTCACACTCTTATCAGATCGATTTTACAGTGGAAGGGGGAAAAAAAAAGCTTTGATGCATATCTCACTTTGGAAGCCATTATCGCACTGTGCTGCTCTAATCTTGGACAAAAAGAGCAGAAGAAAAGATGACTCTGATCATTCAACAGAAGAAATCAAGAGAAACCATTTAATTCTGAGGAAATTGCAAGAGCGTAAGCTGATGGAGGCTCTTGAGGAAGCATCTGAAGTTGGATCTCTTGTTAAATCCCAAAACATGGATTCTGATTCCATGGTCAATCAAGATGAGGGTTTGGGTCGATCAAGATCACTTGCTAGACTAAATGCACAGGCAGAGTTCCTTAGAGCCACTGCCCTTGCAGCTGAGCGCACATTCAGTTCTAGGGACTCCATTCCCGAGCTTGTTGAGGCGTTCTCTAAGTTCCTCACGATGTATCCTAAGTATCAGTCATCGGAGAGGATTGATCAGCTGAGGGCAGATGAGTACTCACATCTCTCTGGTGCCAATTCAAAGGTATGTCTTGACTACTGTGGATTTGGATTGTTTTCATTGCTACAAACTGTTCATTACTGGGAATCGTCTACATTTAGCTTGTCTGAGATTACTGCAAATTTGGGAAATCACGCTTTATATGGGGGAGCTGAGAAAGGCACCATCGAACATGATATAAAGACGAGAATAATGGACTATTTGAACATCCCTGAGAATGAGTATGGCCTTGTATTTACTGTGAGTCGTGGCTCAGCCTTTAAACTGTTAGCTGAATCATATCCATTTCAAACAAACAAAAGGTTGTTGACCATGTTTGATCACGAAAGCCAGTCTGTGAATTGGATGGCCCAGAGTGCTAGAGTGAAAGGTGCCAAAGTTAATAGCGCGTGGTTTAAATGGCCTTCTCTCAAGCTCTGTTCGACTGATCTGAGGAAACAACTTTTGAACAAACGGAGGAGGAAGAAAGACTCCGCTGTTGGCCTTTTTGTGTTCCCTGTGCAGTCCAGAGTTACAGGTATGAAGTACTCATATCAATGGATGGCCCTGGCTCAACAGAACAACTGGCATGTTTTGCTTGATGCTGGGTCATTGGGCCCAAAGGACATGGATTCCCTTGGATTATCTTTATTTCGACCAGATTTCATCATCACTTCATTCTACAGAGTGTTTGGCTATGACCCGACTGGATTTGGATGTCTTTTAATCAAGAAATCTGTGATGTCAAACCTTCAGAATCAGTCTGGTCATGCTGGGTCGGGTATAGTGAAAATTAACCCTGTGTTTCCTCAGTACTCGAGTGATTCCATGGATTATTTTCCGGGATTTGTTGAGGACAAAGAAGTCGGTGGTAATGAAGTTAACTCGGAAACTCGTCCAGGATCTCAGCTGCCTGCCTTTTCTGGTGCGTTCACATCTGCACAGGTGAGGGATGTATTTGAAAGTGAGATGGAGCATGATAATAGTTCTGATAGGGATGGGGCGAGCACTATTTTTGAGGAAACTGAGAGTATTTCTGTTGGAGAGGTAATGAAAAGCCCCGTCTTTAGTGAAGATGAATCATCGGATAACTCACTGTGGATTGATTTAGGTCGGAGTCCACTGGGTTCTGATAAAGCTGGTCATTCAAACAAACTCAGTGTGGCCTCTTCATCGCCACCAGTTTGGTTCACTGGCAGAAGAACTCGTCAGCTAATTTCTCCGAAAGCACTATCAAGTAGCTCAATGTTTGACAAGGAATTGAATACAGGACATCATGAAGACTACCATGTATTATCATTTGATGCAGCTGTTCGATCGGTATCTCAAGAATTGGACCATTTTAAGGAGATTCCTGAAGAAGAACAAATTGCTGAAAGAAATGAGGCTTCGGGAGAATGTAGAACTCCAGATTATCATCATTATCAGGAAATTGAAGAAGAAACCAATACCAACAAACCACTGAATTCTGCTGTGAATGGATATGGTCCCAACAACTTGTCTTCTGCTTCTAATCATATAAGCATTCAGAGTGGCTCAGCTTCAGAGATATTCCCCGATAGAAAGGAAAGTGCGATAAAACGAGAGACAGAAGGTGAGTTTAGGTTGCTGGAAAGGAGAGAAAGGAGTGGCATTGCAGGTGGTAGATTTTTTGGCATAGAAGAGACAGAACAGCCTGGAAGCAGAGGAAGAAGGGAATCCTTTAGCATTGAAGACAATAACAAAGCTCTGGAGCCTGGAGAATTATCAGCCACGAGCCTCGACGATGAGGATTACATTAGTAATGGGGAATACGGAGGTGAACAAGAGCTGGACAGGAATGAACCCGAGTTGATCTGTAAGCATCTTGATCACATAAACATGTTGGGTCTCAACAAGACAACCTCTCGACTCCGATTCCTGATTAATTGGCTCGTAACTTCATTGCTTCAGTTAAGATTCCCGGGTTCAAATGGAAAGGACAGTGTACCACTTGTTCAGATCTATGGACCGAAAATTAAATACGAAAGAGGTGCAGCTGTTGCATTCAATGTGAGGGACAGAAACCGGGGTATGATTAATCCGGAAGTTGTTCTGAAGCTGGCTGAGTCACAGGGTATCTCTCTTGGTGTTGGCATTCTCAGTCACATACGGATTCTAGATAGCTCCAAACAGCAACGAGGATCTTCGAGTCTTGAGGATACAACTCTTTGCAAGCCAATGGAAAACGGCAGACAAGATGGTAAAAGCAGGTTTGTCAGATTTGAGGTTGTCACTGCTTCTCTTGGCTTTTTGTCTAATTTCGACGATGTTTATAAGTTGTGGGAATTTGTGGCTAAATTTCTTGACCCAGCCTTTGTCAAAGGGGGAGTCCTTGCGCCTGTTGCAGGAGAGGTAGAAGCATGAGGCCTGAAACTTTGTGTTAATGTTCTATATTTCCTTTACCAATGACAAGGGGGGAGATGCGGATATGTATTGCTAGTTGAAGGTTCAATATAAGGGGCAGATGGTTCATTTCAGGGGCCGGCAGACGATTCAAGTGTAGGAGAAACAAAAGATGGAAACGTTTTGTTTAGATTCCTTTTGCCCCTACTGCCTCTCCTCCTCCTCCTCCTCCAAGTAGATGGCTAGTTCATTCACGTGTTCGTTTGCTTGGAATGTTTTCTTTTAGCTTCTGGGTTCTTGTAGAGTTGTTAGAAATTTACTGTCTCAAATAGTAATGAAGAATTAGAGCACATACAAATGCGTGTAAGAGCTTGTTATTGATCAACGTAATCTGAACATTTTCTCGTCTTCGAGTCTATCTTAAGAGCAGAACTATTGTAGATGAAGTAGTTTACACGGTCAACTCGTATTCTTCCAAGTTACTCCTCTTGGAAGAATGAACAGCAAATTGAAGGTCAAACATTTATTGATTGCAAGAAATTGGATCTTATTGCTCAAAGCTTTTGACTGCCATTTTCATTGTTGTTTTCTTTTAATTTTTCATATGAAAGGCCGGCCAGTAGCAGTAATTGGATTACATTCTCTCCTGCATTTCTTCCAGTTCTCGTAGTTTTGATTTTAGGTCGTTTACTTCGTTTTAGACCCTCCATTATTGACATGTTTGGTATGTTTAAGCGCGACAACTGACAAATATATAAAGACAGATGCTTACTTTAGCTTGCAATGTGATGACAACAATTTATGAAGTTTCAATGCTGCTATTAATTCCATGCACTCTGTTTTTGAAATTTACTTGAGCTTGTAAGGTTCTGCACAGGTAAATCAATCCATCCAAAAACTCGAATGGTTATATATTAGACAGATTTAATGATTTTCAATGCACTGCCTTACGTGCACACTAAATTCATTTTTTCAATAATGCTATTTATCATTAGTTGTGATCATCAGTCACGCGTTGAATGTTTGGATAAGCCACTGTTTGGCGGTCATTATTTGGGAAAATCAATGTTTTGAATAATTATTTTTTGGAGAATGTGTAATTAAAAATAGAAAAATTTTGTATTTATATTCAAAATATTTTATTGTGTGATTGTGTTGTAGAAAATAAGTATGTAGAAAAAAAAAGAATTTCGAAAAAAAAAACCAACGAACATGAGCAAGTGGCACACAATTTTACGGGCCAACACATAGTCGGATACTATTCGACATGTTGCGTTGGACTTTGAACAACTCATTTTCGCACTTCTATATCAAATTCGATCATGGTGCGTGTACGTCAAATTTGATATTATATAAGTTGACAATTTTTTGTACATTAATTTTAACAATATTTCTGTAATCAATGATCAGATTTTCTACATGTAAGAGATGTCAAACTTGAAGTCAACAAAGAATGTATAAGAAACACTATTCTATCAAATTAAACCCTAGGAAGTCTCCTTAAACTCAATTTCTCATCCTTTCATTAGAAAAACAGACATAAAATCTTGCGCGTCCCCCTAAAATGAAACACAATAACATTTTTTTGGAAAATATGATTAACAAATAGGAAAATGTTCTGACTTTACGAGTAAAATTATTTTACTGGAAGAATGTAGGGTGAAAAATGAATTTGAAAAAAAAAAAAATTTAAATAATGGGGCCCAAACAAAGACTTATACATGTCTTTACAAAAAATATTTTCCATATTTTTGTTATAAATATATTGAGAGTCTTACCTCAAAAGTTAGTTATTGAAATTGGAAAATTTTAATCTAAATAAACTACACATCGAAATATCATACTTTCGATGTTGGATCTAAATCATATATCTTACAAATAGAATCATGACAAATCATCATGCTTTGAGATTCCCTCGCCCACGTTAGACTGACTTTTTTATAGCTCATGACTAAACATTGATATGCCTCAATTTCAGTTGAGACGAGGTGATGTCTATTTTGATACTATGTTATCAATATTGAAGACGACTTAAAATTAGTCGTTGAAGTTGAAGATCTCAAATCTATATAAATAACATATTGAAATCTTACATTTTCGATGTAAGATTCAAATTCCATACCTTGCCATGGAAATGACAATTTTATCCAATTAATCCCAATGGCAACCATATGGGGGTATTTAATTTTTCTAATTGGGTGACCAATAATGAATCGTTAGTGATCAATTTGAAATTTATTACAAATTTCAGTGACTGCTAGTGAATTAACTCAAATAATATTTACCTTGAAAGTTCCTGCAACTTCCGCTTGTTCTATAATCCTCTTCGGCTTCACACTTCACACAGATTCAGACCATTTTCAATCCTGATGATGCAAGTAAAAGTATACGCATGTTCGTCTTCATCTTCAAACCATCACTCGCCATGGACGCAAATTCGCAAACTCAACATTAGACCCAAAACCTCTCTTAAACTCTCAACTCTCTCAAACTCTTTAAAAACCTCCAGCTTCAACCAAGAATTTCAAGAAGAAGAAAAAATAAAACTCAACCTCAAAAACAGTAGTAATCAAGAAAAATTCAGCCTCCCAGTTGTCGTCCGACACTCAGGAGCTGTTTCGAGGTACTTTTGGGATGGAAATGACCTGAAACTTGTCTCTGTTGATGGGATTAATGAGTTTTCTCTTTTGGATTTTTTGCTTGATTTTGGAGATGGGTTGAGGAAATTGAGCAGAGTTTGTAGGTATGCTGTGAGGGACTTTTTTCTGCCCAGGGCAGTGTCTGATAATTACTTGGGATATGTGAAATGGAAATTCTTGCATAGAATTTTCAGCTCTGCTCTTCAGGTTCTTGCGACTCAGGTATTGTCAATTTGGTTAATAAGTTTCTGAATTAATTGAAAAGTAAAGTCTTTGGGATGATTTTGATAACTTTCATAGAATTTTCAGTTCTTCTCTTCAGGTTCTCGTAATCTATGTATTGAATATTTAGAACTTCAGGTGGTAACTTACTGGGCTACTTATATTATAGGTCAAGTCCTTGGGTTAAACGTTGCTGATTCTGCTAATCTCAAATTTTCATTTTCTTGCTACAATGTAAATTTAGCTTCTGGCTTGGTGGTATATGGAAAAAGTTTGAATTAAATATTTTATGGTGTTCTCACTTTGGGCTCCCCCCTCCCTCCCTCCCTCCCTCCCAAAACACACACAAAAACAGAAATTAACGAAATGCAAGTCTCTTTGGTGTATAAATGCCTTGATATGAGCTGCACTTGATAACTAAAATGCAAGAATTTAGTTGTGAGTGTCTGATTGAGTGTGACAACATATTGATGTTATTCTTTTATACTCTTTTTCTCTTTTGAGTTGTTCACAACACATTTCAGTCTGTTATAGATTATTGATAATGATATCGAATGGGTATATTTAGGCAATGTTTCGGGCAATTGGAATTGGCAAATCTCATTCACTCGCGTCAGCTGCTGCACTAAATTGGGTCTTGAAGGACGGGCTAGGGCGGCTGAGTAGATGTATCTATACTGCTACCTTCGCTTCTGCCTTCGATACCAATCTAAAGGTATAGCTTTTGCGCCTCAAGGAACTGGCGGCAACTTACATTCTCATCTTAAATATTTTTTGGAGTATAATTCTATTTGGGACCTTTTTTTTTTTTCACTTATTAACTCATTTTATTTCATATTTTGAATAAACGAGGATAACCACACCTCTTGTCTAAATAGTTAAATATCGTAAAATATTAATCTTCAATAGGTTTTCACTGAAGGTGAAGTTGTAATTGCCTTATTGGTGAAAATTTTTGGAAAATTTTCTTGTTGCATGTTAAGTTGAATTGGTGACAAAGTTAAATGAGTTGCTAATGCGTCTTTGTTTAACTGAAGAGGGTTAGGTTCTCTACATCTGTTCTCTTTACTTTGAGCATTGGAGTTGAGTTGTTGACTCCAGTCTTTCCCGAGTACTTCTTGCTCCTTGCAACAATTGCAAACATTGCTAAGCAGATAAGCCTGTCCTGCTACTTGGCTACTGGTGTAAGTTTTATTAAAATAATGTTCTCTATGCAACGTACCTTATATTATATTTTCTCATTTAGTGTTACTATGATATTTGTTTCAGTAAATAAGTTTTTGAATACCTGATGAATAAGCATGATCGGCGTCCACCTTTTTTCCTTTAACGTTTTACTCTTAGTTGCCTTCTCTCCTCCAATACCATCTATTAATTTCACGTTTTGGATGCCAAAATGCTAATTCTTTGTCAATGCGAGTTCTTTGCTTTATGGACACATGAGTTAAATTTTTAATAGTTTCTATAAATTAAATGAAGCTATAATTTGTGTTTATTGGTTTATGTAAAAGCAATAATCTTCTCTTGGGCTGGCAACCTGTAAATATCATGAGACACGTGATACATAGTTCTGTGACCAATATAAATTGATTTGTAAATTAGACATGAATCTGGATTACAGAGATCCACTCCATGTAAAAATATCTTGATTTTTCCTTCTTTTTGTTACTATTTTTGTCGTAAAAAGGAATTTTTATTAAATATGTCAATATTATCAAAGATATGTTGTTGGAGTAGTCACAAGTGTAAAATCTAGTGCATATAACGGTAGAGAATACGGTCGTACTGTAAGTTTGTCTCAAGGTTCTGCCAGAAGTCCTAGAATTTTGGCTGAGTCATGGATGAACTTAGGAGGTATATCTAAGACGGGGTCTCTTGTTGCTGGTTATTCATTGATATAATGTCTCGTGCCAAGGTTATTTGTCGACATGATGTCTTAATTGGGTGACTACACGGTTAGAGCATGTGTTGAGTGGATCTACAGGAGTTCTTGGTCTAGTTGCATTTTAATGGAACATATTAGAAGCGAGAAGAGGTAGATAACATTTGGCCTGTATTTGGCCCTCATTTTTTAAAATTAATTTTTTCCAAACTCATTTTCAACCACAGTGAACCACAACTTTTATCAGCTTTTCAACCATACATTTCATCAACTTTTATCAAAATTTACTAAAATGAATCTAATTTTAGCAAAATCAAATGGGGCTTAATTTCATCATACACTCCACTAGATGTAGCATCGGATCAAATGTAATGGTGAAAATGTTACATGAAGTCGACCCCTAATTTATGGTGTATAAATCTTGGCTTTTTTTGGGATGAGTAGAAGAACCCATGTATAAAATTTGATATTTATTTTTCTTTCCTTAAATCTATCATGCCTACCAGTTTGGCGTTTTCAGATGCAAAATTTAAATGGCTATATCATCCGCAGACTGCTGTTCACCGAAGCTTTGCAATTGCAGACAATCTTGGTGAAGTTTCCGCAAAGGCCCAGGTTGACAACATTCTTGAAGTTATATTTAGTATTTATTCATGTTATTCAATCTAATTATCGGTTGGATTTCAGATCCAAACAGTGTGCTTCGATAATCTTGGTCTGATGCTTGCTGCAGGCTTGAACATTTTGTTTAAAAACAATCAGAGGTTTTTGCTCTCGACTTCTTGTTATGAATTCATGCAAATATGATGCATCTTGAGTATTTTACACTTTTCCTCCACATGTTGAGATCCCATTTTCCAACATGAAAATGTAGTATGTGCTAATTTATGAAAATTTCTGCTTAGATTGTTGTCAGAAATCTGTTTCCTATAATAGTTTATTGAAACATATCAGTGTTCATGTTAGGATTTATTTACTAACACATATAACAAGATTATATTTTCTTTTTGATTGGAAAGATTGCAAGCAGGTCTACCATTTGTCGTGTACCCAATCTTCTCAGCTATTGATCTTTTTGGCATTTACCAAGGGCTAAAATATGTACATCTGCAAACATTAACTAAGGTTAGTTTTAACTGTTGCAATAAATCAGTTGATGTTGTATCAATATGTTATATGTCACAACTCAAGGTCTTGGGAGGTTTTTTCATATATTGACGTAAATAATGTACTTTTGAAATTCATACATCTATCGTGTGTATTGACATTTTCATAGGTCAAGCAAATCAAACCTATTTTCAGACATAAGATATAAAAACAAAGTGATAGTGGCTAGGAAAGCTCCGAATATATTACCCATCTTGTAAATCTCTTGTATGCTTATCATTTCCATTTAGTAGTAGCTTCTTAGTAACAATCTATAAAATGTTCATCTGTAAATTTATTACATTTTTAACTCACTATATTTGTCCAACATGCAAGTGTTCTGTTTAAGTACACTATACCGTGTTCATCAAAACAAAAGTTTGACCTCAATTGTCTTGAAGATTAAATTTTAATAAATATATCGCCTCTCTCTAACAGCTTTAGCTTTTTTAGATGGAGTGGTTAAACATGGACATGACAAAAGACTTTGGTTAAACTCTCGCTGCCACCTTTTGAAAAAAATGGTGCACATGGCTAGCCTTCGATAAAAATGATTCCAGCCTTTGTTTGTGGCACACAATTTAAATAAATAGGTTCGTCCCCTCTAACAACTTGAACTTTTAGATGATGTGGTTCAACAAGTTAACGTGATTATTTATTTAAATTTAGTACTCATGTCATCCCCCCGTGAGTAAGCTAAATTTACTTTTTCATCAAATATTCGACACATGCACAATTTTTATAGATGGATTATGGTGAAACTTGAACGCAAGATCCGTACCTGCTCTAGTACCATGTTAAACAATCCCATCTAATAGCTTAAACCGTTATAAAGGGAACTAACTTATTTATTTAAGAGTTAAACAAATTGGCTTTTACTTGCTAATGTCGTGTTTAGGTTCACTATATTTTCAATACCTTGGCAAAGACCCATTCAACCTTATCTGCTATGTAATATATTTAAGAATCTTTTTCCTACTTTCTTGTCCAGGATAGGCTTGAGATGATAATGAACACCTGGATTAATCTTGGATATGTTCCTTCTCCAGCTGAAGTGAGTAAAAAGGAAGGCATTGATTTCTGTTGGAGCAAAGGTGAGGTTTCTCTTCTGAATGTTGCCATACCCATCTTTAGCTCGTTCTCTTGAGCTGTCTTCGAATCAGATATAGCTTCTAATTAAGATTTTCACTAGGCAGGGAGCTACTGCCCATTAGAATTGGCTGCTTAAATCCCAAGAGTCAAATACCCAAGCTATCAATGATGACAATGCGATTGTTAAATGATGAGGATTTCTACTTCATATGCATGGAGAGCCTCACTGAAAGATTCAAGAAAATAAGAGATGTGAGTATTTTCAAGGCACTTTTACGCTGCACTGTTGCATACTTGCATTATTATTTCATAGTTTCTGTACTGTTGCTAAACATATTGGGAATTAAAGCATATTTGGCTAAGCTTAATAAATTTACTTGTAATTAAATAAGCAAGTTTTGAAACAAGTAATTTGTTTTATTGATCAATATTGGAAATAAGTTATCCAAACTTACATATATTTTTGACTTGGCCAATCATGTTCCAGGTCTTTGTCTGTTGTGTCTTTTAGGCTGTTGTTACAAGTATTTCTGTCTTCTGCTCATCTCATATTCAACCATGTTAACAAAATTGCAGCACGGCATTCTTCTTTGTCTACGGGAAGGGGCTAGCACTGCAGATGTGATCATGGGTTTATTGCAGGTAAAAGAACCTTCCTTCCATAATTTTCCTTCGCTTGGAAGTACATACCAAATTTTTTTTTTTACTAATCTGTCCGTTATAGATAGTGTTATTTTGAAACAGCTGTAGGAGATCGTCTTATTTTGTTCATGTCTTTTGTCGATTGTTAACCTGTATTCATGCAATGTATAGGCATGTTATTTCCGCAACAGTCTCCTTCTAAGCAGGAACAGTTGGGAGAATAATTTTGAAGGATGTGATTTCTCTGATTCAGATATTAGGCAATGGTTTAAATTGAATGAAGACAGCAAACAATCTGCGCAAGTTAATATCGTCCTTTTGAATGAACAGATGTCAAGATTGGGTTGGGTGTATAAAAACATTCTTTTGAGCACACAGGAACAGGCACGATATAGTTTTGTAGCCGACTGATTTTATGTTTTCCTTTTGTTTTCTCCTAGATGTTCTTAAGCAAGTAAAGGGGAGCTAGGAGAAAAAGGCAAATATACCAATTTTTGCGGAGTTGGAGGATTCTTCAAATAATTAGTTATTGACAGCAGTATCCTACTGGAAGACATGTAAACAAATAAAATTAAGATATTTAAGCTGATAAACCTTCTTACTGTATTTGTTGATAGGTGGCGTTTCTTTTCTTTTCTGTCTATGATGCAAACCTTGCCTCACTATGGTGAATCCTTTGAACTTGTTTCCCTAACGGCCTCCTGCCTAGCGGTACTCCCTTGTTCTGGATTCTTATAGATCCGTACATGGTGTATGCAAAAGATAGAAATATAGAAACATTATTTTATTGAAAAGAAGGTTTAAGAGCAAAAACTCTCTTAAACTTTATTTAGATACAAGCTTTAGATCCAGTGTGGATCTACTGTCTTTTGAGGGGTTTAGCCTCTTCTAGACATTTACAAGATTATGTAAGTGATAAAGAAAAATTTTTCTAAGAAAATTTTCTTCTCCTTCTCCTTCTCCTCTTCGGATTTCCTCCTTTTATAGATGAATTTTTCATCTTCTTTTAATCTCTGTCGTCCATTTGTCCTTAATCCACAGTTTTTCTTTTTGAATATTCAAAAAGTAATGATAAGGGAATTTGACAAATCTCGTCCTTCTTTTTGT
>CAIGRB010142678.1:116263-145530 GCA_903798255.1 Fraxinus quadrangulata | reverse complement strand
TCGGAAAAATATTGAATGATGTTGCCTTGTCGGCTTAATGAGTTGTTGTTGTCTTGTCGGATTAATGAATTGTTTTTGTTGCTTTTTCAACTTATTGTTATATATGAATTTATTATATTGACTTTTAAATTCCAGTCCCCGCGCTCGAAATTCCCAGATCCAAGAAAATCGCACAATACCTGGAGATTTTGTGGAGGACCTAAGGGAAAATGCAGGAATTTCAAACCTAGTGATCGATCCATCATTGACCAAAAGTCGACGGTGACCACCAACCAGATTACAAAAATGAGCACATAGAGGACCTTTTTGTTTGATCGTGAAGAAGATACGAACACTTGGCGGCAACATTGCAACCTTAATGGCGTTTGGGCTTGCAACAGAAGAATGACTAATGATTTCCGACAAGTAGACTAGGGTTTCGGGGTGGTGCCGAAAACTTCCTGGCAGGAGGCTCTTGCCCTATAATTCGGGCAGACAGATGCAAATTTTTAGCTAAGGAGAGCGACGCGAGGGGTCAAGAATTTTCTTTGATTGTTTGGAAATTCATGAGGAACGCCAAGTTAAACTTGTGGCTATAAATATAGGGAAGCTTCCTCTTGGGAAGAACAATAGCAATATCATCGTCAAAGTCAAGAAAAACAACATATTTGAACGTGGACCAAGAAAAAAATATATTAAAGGGGTGATTTCTTTCACTAGATTATGAACAATTATTTTATCAACAATAACATAAAATGTTGGCTTTTGAATGAGTAAGTAATATCAAGTTAAAATTGAAAAATAAATTTTTTTTATGCAAGTATTTTTATTCTGTGCATAAAACGATTTTTGAGCTTTTATCATTCATTACTAAATATCAAAGTATTAGTACATTTATATTAAAAAGTCTCGTTTTTTATTTTGTTTCGAAATTTGCCTCTTAGACTTTTCGTCTTGATCTTTTTTGATGTCGTCTCTCATACTCTTGATTTTGTTTTTTCTCAACGTTTGTCTTTTAAGTTCTTGTATTGAATGATTTGAATTGAATGCTTAACTTTCACGTTGATCTTCATTTCGAGTCCAATTTATATGTTGATTTTGGCAATGTTTAAATGATTTTAATATTGAACTATAATCTATAATCCGGACTCAAAAGTCCACTGTATTACTTGTTACGATATCGTACACTTGCGATATAAAAAAAAACGCAACAGAAGACAAGATATACTATAGAACTTCCATAACAAAGTGGATGTATGATAAATTAATAACTTCGTTTAGAAATAAAATTTCTTAGTCTCTCTATTCAAGCCAATGTACTGAATTAATCATTTCGTTAAATTTATAAGGTAACAATTTTATTTTAAAAAAATTGGCTCAATGGAAACGTAAAACAATATTTGTTAAAAATGTAAAACTTTATAATACATATTAAGAAATTTCTTGACAATTTCTACAATTTTAATTCAATTTTTCTGTAAGTACACCTCATCCCTATTTTTTGTAGTGTACCATGTATACTTGTTTCATTTTGTAGAAGTAATTATTAGAGTAACGCTTCATGTACATAAGCATTGCTCAGAGAGAATTTACATGTCCCTCACAAAGGGTGGGGCTCACTCTTTTTTTTAAAAAAATACGTGTGGGCCCCCCTCTTTTGTGAGGGGCGGCCTGTAAAGCCTATGTGAGAAATGCTTTTGTACATGAAGCATTACTCTAATTATTATATATCAGTTGAAATGCTTCTTTTTCAAAAATATTAAAAACACAATTTTCATCTAAATCATGATCATAATTTTAAAGGCATTTTCTTTCCTCATTGAATAATCTTTTCATCTATAGGCTATGATCTAGAACAATCTTATTATAAAAAGATTACGGGTTAGTTATTTTATAGTAAGATTAAGGATTTCATTTATTTTTAGATTTTTCTTTTTTTTTTTTGTAACATTGTTTAATTTCCTTATATTTTTAAGACGAGGGTACTAATTTGCCCACAGAAGTAAAAGCTTGTACACTTTTCCAATCAATAATAATAATACTACTACTTCAAAAACTTCCAAATTTTCTCAAAGTTTCTTGTTGTTTTAAGAAATCAATTCCGTTTCTGCACCAAAATTAATATCAAAGCAAAGATTTTTACTTGGCATGATGTCCAAGGACGTAAGAGTGGAGGACAAATCAATGGAGGTTAGACAACATCGAAAAAACCTTCCATGGTTGTGTTCGTCATTGAGGCCAAACGCAATTTCTAGAGGCGGCAAAAAGCTCCAATGTGTTCGTCATTGCAACACAGAATCAGATGAGCTTCTGTCGAACATTGAGCAACAACTGTAAAAGGAAGAAGATACATTGAGCTTCGGTCAAATCAGTTGCCTTGTCAGCTTATGAATTGTTTTTGTAGCCTTTTCGGCTTCATGTTATATTTCAATTTATTATATTCAGCTTGTTTGTTTCCAATTTTGTGGCTCACTTTAATAAATTTTCCTATCGTTGCAAATCTAGGCAGCCTTTTTTTTTTTTTTGTCATTTTTTCTCACAATGGGACCCACATATTGGAAAAAAAGGGTAGAAAAATTAATTGTTGTTGACAAATAGCGGGAAACAAACGGGGGCATTGACTTTTAAATTTCAATCCATGCGCTCGAAATTTCTGAATCCGCTCCTCTCAATTGTTGAAATAGGATAAATTTTCTTCTCCATTATTCCAAGATGAAGGTAGGTTATAAATTTATTTATTTTATTTTTTTTGAGTTTTTCTCTCCTTTAGAATTTTTTTTCTATATTGTTTTTCGTTTTTAATTTTAAGTATTGCTACCATTTTTTCCTCTTGTACAAATATATAGCAAAAAAAGCACTAAAATGATAAAAACTAAAAAGTAAATTTAAAGTAGAATTAGCATTACAAATTTTTCCCTTGTAAGTTGAAGAAGGCAAAACAGATTGTCAGATTTTAAATGTAAAAACTAAAAAGAAGAGAATTTTGAAGGCCTCTATAAATTTGCAAATTTTAGATTTTATTGTTTCACTATTGACTCGTTATTTTCAATTTGCTGAATAGTAAATACGTTTTTTTTTTAATTGTAGCTTGATTTTGCTATTGAGTAATGCTACTTAGTCCTAATAGGATTGCAATCCCAATCTATTTCATTTTTTATTTAATCTATCATCTAGCGCCACCGAGATTGGAGTTGCAATTCTAATGTAGTTACAGAGCATTATTCTTTTGCTATAATAGTGTTTGCGGCTTTCAGTATTGGACTAAACCTTCATTTTCGAATTTCGAAAGTTTTGAAGTAGAATTTTCGAAGGTGTGGTAGAAGCTCGAATCTGCTCCCCTAGTGAGTAAATGTACTCATATAGTCACCTTACTATTTGTTGCCTTGCCTTGAGCCTTTTTATAACTTACTACAACTCTTGTCGGCTTAATGGGTTGTTGTTGCCTTGTCGGATTAATGAATTGTGTTTGTTGCTTTTTCAACTAATGTTATATATGAATTTATTATATTGACTTTTAAATTCCAGTCCCCGCGCTCGAAATTCCCAGATCCAAGAAAATCGCACAATACGTAAGGGAAAATGCAGGAATTTCAAACCTAGTAATCGATCCATCATTGACCAAAAGTCGATGGTGACCACCAACCAGATTACAAAAATGAGCACATAGAGGACCTTTTTGTTTGATCCTGAAGAAGATTCGAACACTTGGAGGCAACATTGCAACCTTAATGGCGTTTGGGCTTGCAACAGAAGAATGACTAATGATTTCCGACAAGTAGACTAGGGTTTCGGGGTGGTGCCGAAGACTTCCTGGCAGGAGGCGCTTGCTCTATAATTCGGGCAGACAGATGCAAATTTTTAGCAAAGGAGGGCGACGCGAGGGGTCAAGAATTTTCTTTGTTGTTTGGAAATTCACGAGGAACACCAAGTTAAACTTGTGGCTATAAATATAGGGAAGCTTCCTCTTGGGAAGAACAATAGCAATATAATCGTCAAAGTCGAGAAAAACAACATATTTGAACGTGGACCAAGGAAAAAAATATATTAAAGGGGTGATTTCTTTCACTAGATCATGAACAATTATTTTATCAACAATAATATAAAATGTTGACTTTTGAATGAGTAAGTAATATCAAGTTGAAATTGAAAAATAAATTTTTTTTATGCAAGTATTTTTATGGAATAATATTTCTGTGCATAAAACGATTTTTGAGCTTTTATCATTTATTACTAAATATCAAAGTATTAGTACATTTATATTAAAAAGTCTAGTTTTTTATTTTGTTTCGAAATTTGCCTCTTAGACTTTTCGTCTTGATCTTTTTTGATGTCGTCTCTCATACTCTTGATTTTGTTTTTTCTCAACGTTTGTCTTTTAAGTTCTTGTCTTGAATGATTTGAATTGAATGCTTAACTTTCACTTTGATCTTCATTTCGAGTCCAATTTATATGTTGATTTTGGCAATGTTTAATTGATTTTAATATTGAACTATCATAACTCAAAATCAATTGTTAGAAACAATATTAATCTTATTTTTTATGATCAAAACATTAAGGATGAAATCAACCATACATCAGCAGATAGAGAAGAGACTTAGGAACATCCAGAGACTGAGGTGGATTATGAAGGCGGTGTAGTTACTGCAGGAGATGATGGAGAAGTAGTTGCTCATATTGTGCAACAACTTTTTTTGTCCCCATGAAAAGATGATGATACTAAATGGCACACAATCTTTCGCATGCGTTGCACTATTAATAAGAAAGTATGTAATGACATCATCGACCGAGGCAACAACAAAAATGTTTTCTCCAAAGTACTAGCGAGGACACTAATTTGTAGACGGAATGACACCCAACCCCTTACAAGATTGCATGGATCAAGAAAGGCTCGGAAGTTTTCAAAGTTTCTTTGTCAATTGGGAAGCATTACAAGGATGTGAAGTAGTCGACATGGATGAGCGTATATCCTTTTGGAAAGATCGTGGCAATTCGATGTCGATGCCACTTATAAAGGTTGAGACAACACTTACATATTTTGGTACAATAAAAAAATAATTTTGTTGACTCAACAAAAGAAATTTGAAGATATCAGTGCTACTAAATGCGATGGGCGGCTCTTACTAGTATTTTCGACCTTAAATTTCTCAAACAAGTAGAAGAATCAAATTTTGTATGGCAGGTAAAAGGAGCAACTGAAGAAACACTTGTAATTCCAGACAAGGTTCACGTAGTTCAACAGAAGTTTTTGATTTATCATCCCCGAGTTACCGTCGCCGTACAACCCATGCAGAATACTCAATACCACATTGATTTAGTGCCTGGGGCTAGTGTGCTCAACCTGTTCGTTTTGTTACTGCGTTGACATTTCACACGTATGTCATTCATTTAATTTAATAATAGATGAAAACAATCGTGGCCAAGTAGGAAACAAACACACTCCCATTTAGCACTGCGGAAGAAACTACAAGTCGTACCTAACACATGAATTATCAAGCGCGCTTAATTTGGTTAGAAACTTCATCATCTTTCATGAAAGGGAATATTGATAATATATAGTGTTAGAATTTGAGTGTGATTCGAATTTCTTGTTAAAATAATTGAAGAATTCTAATTGAAATGCACGTCAAGAGAAATTCAGTTTAAAATACTATTGGAGTCTTATTCAAGTTGAAATTCTATTGGGAGTTGGAATTTGTATTGGAATTGAAGATGTTGAAATTATAGATCGGGAAGAAAAGTCGCCGCATTTTCGCTAGCCTATAGCTCGAACAATACTTGTAGGTTTTCTCCCGAAACTTGGTCGCTCGTCTGTAGTCCGCTTGGCGCTCGAGTGACGGCCCTGCTGCTAGCTTATTTCTCGAGCGATAGGGTTATCTGGCTAAGGTACTTTTTTGCATTTTAACACATTTTTGACATTTTACTTCAACTACAACTCATCTATTAGGATTTAAACGTCGACCTACATTGTTGCCTATATATACTTGACTCTTCTATACAATTTTATTGTGTGAGAAAAGTGATAACTAGTTTTTAGGATCATTGTAATATTTCTACATCTTCATTATTTGTGGCGTAATAAAATCTCATAATTCCTCAACCATATTTTCTTGTCTTCTTTTATTCTTTTGCTTGTGATCAAATACTTCATTATTATGTCATATAACTTCAACATCTCAATCCGATAATTGATTTCATATCAAGTGGTATCGAGCGATACGTGATCCTTGAATTCCCAACAATTGGTATAAGAGATTTGACATCCATTTTGTTTGAAAAATAATTTTTGGAATAGTGATTGATGGAAGATTGTGTGGTTAAAAAGTAAAGAGAATTTTTGGGTTTATGTGTAATATTATTTTATTGATAGAATGTGTAGTTGAAATGAAACAATAGAAAAAAAAAAGAAATAGAATGAGAAAAAAATGGGTGTCAAACAGGAGCTTAGTCAGTCCACGAAAGAGTGAATTTCCAGTTATGACGTATAGTAAATTGAAAGATAAGAAAATTGATTTTTTTTTGTGCATATTGTAGAAAATTGGAGACAATATTTACAAGATTAGTCTTCCCTAGGGATGGACAAAACTCCCAAACTGAATCAGATCGAACCGAACCTGAATCGAGCGATTCTTTTTAAGTTAAATATCAGAATGTGTATCTGAATCGAGAATCGACAAATTTGGTTCGGTTCTCAATTCTAGACCAAGAACTGAGTCTCCCTAATTTTTTTAATTTTTTTATCTTAAATAAGTCAAATTATTTTATTTTATTTTAATAAATTTGCTAACTAATTAATTTAATCAAAACCCAAAATATAATTTTACTATTTTTAATTTCTAGCCAAGTCCAATTTAATCAGATTGACCTAAAGTTTTTTCAAATCTCTTATTCTATCGTATTGTCGTTTCTGCCGTTCTATGATTGTGAACTCTCAATCTCCATCTTCCTGTGATTTTAACAGTCAAATTTATGAAAAACTCAACAAAGATATGCAAAAAATATCATGAGATTGGATTACGTTATTTTGTAAGAGTTAAAACATGTCATAGTCAAATTAATGTAGCGTTATTGTAATATTAAACAAATTTAATTATTGTACGGAACTCAAGAACTGAATAAAATCGAACTGAACCCGAATGATTCCATAATTAAATTTGGACCCAACAGTTCCATTTACTAAATACCCGAAAATTCGAGGTTGGTTCGATTCTCTTTAGAACCGAACCGAAAAATGTCCAACCCTGAAAATCGAATCGAGCCATGTCCAGCCCTATTCTTCCCACGAATATGAAGATTTCATTTGCGTTCAGCGTGACAATCATTTATGAATATTATCCACGTGAAGGATATTCGTTTTCGACAATTCAAGGTTGAGTTTTCTTCAAGTGTGAAGAATGATGTATGACAATCCTATTATAATTATGATAAAAGTTAGTTGTTGTGATATTAGGCTATTTCTTTCCATTTGGATTAAGATTTTTCTTTTTCTTTTTATGATTTCAGTTTTGTTTTCTTTTTGCAACATTGTTTAATTTCCTTATATTGCAAGATGAGGGCGTTAATTTGCTTATATAAACAAAGGTATGCACACTTTTCAATCATCAATATATTTATTATAATAAAATTTATACTTTATAAACTTTCGAGTTCTCCCAATTTTTCTTTTATTTCAAGGAACTAATTTCGCTAGGCTATTTCCTTATCATATAATTTTCGAAAGGATAATTCAAGATGTGTCGACATCAATCACGTTTTTGTAGCATTAACTACAAATAGCTTCACGTAAATTATCGATAAATTAATAAATTAATCATTATCAATAAATTGATAACCCCTTAAAAAAATTATCTATCCCAACATTATTATTCTGTGAAGATTTTTATGTAAATTTGAATTAACATCGTCCAACAAATGCAAGCAAGCTAATAAATATATCAATAAACTGAATGAATGAAGCTGTGAAAGGATTTATGCAGTGATTTATTTTATTTTATCTTTTTTTCCCAACATTATTTCTTAATCAATTTCCTAAGTTTCTGAACTTTAATTTAATACATCCTCGTTCAGTTCTCACTTGATGAAAATTGTCATTTTCAACCAAATAATTACATGCTTTGCACGTGATAACATGTTCTAGGGTTATTTCATCAATTAGAAATGATCTTCTACCCCCACCATGAGTAGGAGATCATTTCTTTTTCGTTAATATACTCCATTCACTTCAAAAAAAAAAATTAAAATAAGGAAAATCGGAAAGCTAAAATTGAAGTATCGAAGGATTGTAAAAGTATCACACACACACACCCAACCTAAATTATAATTATATAAGACTTTATTTATTATTGTCGTTACCAATATATTTAAATTAACCATCATGTCTAGGAACGGCAAGGGATCGAGAAGGACCTACTTTAACAGGGATTTTCAAGAGTCGGGATAGGGGCAAAGACTAAAAAAATTCCCTCTTATTATTTAAAATATTGTAAAACATAAATCGTGTCCCGATTACTAAACAGGAGAGCGTCGAGGACGGGTAAATTTTACCCAGCATTAAAACTGAAAATAATAGTCAATTGTGATGTAACTTCATTCCAGCCAGATCCATAACAAGTCCACATTGACTAGCTAACCAGCACCTTTCTTATCTACTTCCACGCCCAGACCGGGAAACTCCCTAACCCACGGTTTGGAACCTTTTTGACCATTCTAAATTCCAACTTCTTATCATTCAAATTCAAATCGCGTGGGAAACTACCTATAAATAATACCAACAACCGTAAACAAACTACTCAAATCCCTAATCCATTTTCCTGTTTCAGTTTAATTTGATCGCTTCTTCTAGTAAGTTATATGATGAACAAGTGCGAGCGTGTATTCAACTATTTCGACAAAAACAGAGATGGAAAACTAACCCCATTGGAGCTCCACAGTTACATTGGACCAGTTTCCGGCGATTTATCACTTGAGGAGGTGCAACTGGTTGTTGCGCCGTTGCTTTCTGGTGAGAATGGGGTGTTGGGAAAGGATGAATTGGAGTGTTTGGTGGAAAGTGAAAACGAAGAAGAGAAAATGGAGGACTTGAAAAAGACGTTTAGAATGTATGAAATGGAAGGAATCGAATGCATTACTCCAAGAAGCCTAAAGAGAATGCTGAGTATAATCGGAGAGTCGAGGTCTGTCGATGAATGTGTTGGGATGATTGATCGATTTGATCTTAACGGCGATGGGGTGCTCAACTTCGATGAGTTCAAAATCATGATGCTAAGCTAAGTATTGCAAGCACATGCATATAATATAAATTAGAGTTCCCAGATAGGCAATACTCCATTTTTTCATTTATTTATCTAATATAGGAATTTTCGAATGAACATTGAATTTGATTATTTTGTAAATTTATCTCTTCGTGTGATTCTATATAGCATTTAATACAAATGAATTTTTCTACTACTAAAGCTATCTATGACACGAGTTTGATCAAACTAGTTACACTGAATACAAAGAATAAGAGGCAAATCTTCTCACCAGTATCTAACACCATCATCCCCATATACTCCACTCAATCAAACCGTAGGGAAAGCAAAACAAAGCAAACGCGAACGTATTTACCACAATCTGCTCTAGGCAACCAAGAAAAAAAAGAAGGCCAAAGAAAGAACATTTGAGTGGAGGACACTGAATAACATATAACAGAAGAATAGCATATAATTATAAGTCTAATGACACTGAATACGACAAAAAAAAAAAAAAAACAAATATAGACAAAAGAAAAATATTAAAATAAAGAAACAAAACACAAATTGTAGCAAAAAGGTTGTACTGTACCTCTCTTGAGCTTGAGGAGAGAATTATGAATAACAGTAGAACCAGAAATATATACATGCCAGGATGTGCTAGTGAGCTCCTCAACCTGTTCGTTTCGTTACTGCATTGACTAATCACACGTATGTCATTCATTTAATTTAATAATAGATGAAAACAATCATGGCCAAGTAGGAAACAAACTCACTCCTATTTAGCACTGGGGAAGAAACTACAAGTCGTACCTAACACATGAATTATCAAGCGCGCTTAATTTGGTTAGAAACCTCATCATCTTTCATGAAAGGGAATAATTGAAGAATTTGAGTGAGATTCGAATTCCTAGTTGAAATAATTGAAGAATTCTAATTGAAATGTACGTCAAGAAGAATTCAGTTTGAAATACTATTGGAGTCTTATTCAAGTTGAAATTCTATTTGAAAGTCCTATTGGGAGTTGGAAATTGTATTGGACTTGAAGATGTTGAAATTATAGCCTAGGAAGAAAAGTCGCTATATTTTTGCTAGCCTACCGCTCAAACAATACCTGCAGGTTTTCTCTCGAGACTTGGTCGCTCGCCTGTCATCCGTCTGGCGCTCGAGCGACGGACCTGTTTCTAGCTTATCGCTCAAGCGATAGGGTTATTCGGCCAAGGTACTTTTTGCGTTTTAACACTTTTTTGCATTCTACTTCAACTACAACTCATCTACTAGGATTTGGACGTCGTCCTACATAGTTGTCTATATATACTTGACTCTTCTATACAATTTTATTGTATGAGAATAGCATGAGAAAAGTGATTACTAGCTTTTAGGATCATTGTAATATTTCTCCATCTTCATTATTTGTGGTGCAATAAAATATCATAATTCATGTACCATATTTTCTTGTCTTCTTTTATTCTTTTACTTGTGATCAAATACTTCATTATTGTGCCATATAACTTCAACATCTAAATCTAGTGATTGATTTCATATCAAGTGGTATCGAGGGATACGTGATCTTTGAATTCCCAACAATTGGTATCAGAGATTCTGGGCATCATGAACACAACAAGCGGTATCAAAACCTAGGTTCCGCAAGAGCGGAGTGTTTGATTTGTTCGTGATGCCTTCCATAAAATATGACATTTCGCTGTTGGATCGGAGTATTAGATTTTTGCTATGACGGGTTAAGATACGTTCAGTGCTCGCACTGTAGGATTTGGATGATGCATTACTGAGAATTGACAAAATGCCCGCAACTTTAATCACGGAGGAGAAAATACGGAAGGATAAGAATGCAGGTTCTCACATTCATTTTCACCTATCAAATACCATTTTTCAGGACGTTTTGAAGGAGGGTTCAGCAGCTACTTTATGGTTGAAATTGGAGCAATTGTGCATGACTAAAAGTCTGACATTTATACGGAGACACTAATTGCTTGAGAAGTTGCATCTCAAGCAACGTTTACACTCTCATCAAATGGCAGAAGGAGGATTGAGAGAATCGATCAAAATTACACTACAATGTTTTTGGGTGTTTTTAAACCGTCGAAAATCGGCGCCTAAAAAATATATATCAAGTACCAGTTCTTCCAACCATTCATAAATGGTGCCACCCACAATTGACGAAAATAAAACTCCTAAGCATGCCCTAAATCAATACAACATAGATTGCCGTAAAAAGTTATTAACGGCGTACACTTGAACGTCGTATAAAGTCATGCCGTAAATACTCACCTCTTTTTTACGGCATGAAATGCATGCCCTAAAAAAACAAAAGCACGCCATAAATAAACTTTTTACGGCTCACACCGTAAATACTAACTTTCATTCCGTAAAAAAGATGATATTTTTTTAGAACATACTTTATTTGCATGCCGTTAATGTCCTTTTTTAAAAAAAAAAAATATTTATTTATTTGATTACCAAACATAAATAATTAAAAAAAATATCAATACATATATTATGGGTAAATAGCATAAAACGTCTCTACCTTTCAATGTCATTGTACAAAACGTCCCTACCTTTCATTTTTTTTTTGCATTTTCACTCATACCTTCCACCTTTGATTGCGCAAAAGATCTTTTTCAACAAATTTTTCAATAAAATGACGATGTTAATCTTCTATTCAAATGAAACAAAAAGAAAAAATAAATAACTAATTGCAATCATAATCCTAAAATTTTCAAACTATTACAGATAAGTCCTAAATTCTCCACCACCACCACTTTCACAACTCCACCAAGCCGCCACCTATATCCACATAGCACTACCTTCTGGCCACCACACCTGCCAAACTCCACCACCACTAGCCTCGCTTCACGTCAC
Source organism: Fraxinus quadrangulata (assembly GCA_903798255.1). Taxonomy (NCBI): domain Eukaryota; kingdom Viridiplantae; phylum Streptophyta; class Magnoliopsida; order Lamiales; family Oleaceae; genus Fraxinus; species Fraxinus quadrangulata. Next base: position 133,444 of record CAIGRB010142678.1, on the reverse strand, counting down.
AAAATCTGTCGAAAACAGCTACATTTGCAGCTTAAAATATCAAACTACCGTATACAACCATTCACGTCAACCTCACTTTGGGCGCCATCGACGATCACGCACCACCATCGACGGTTATCCCTCACATCAACGAACCTATAGATGACCTCACATCAAACAAAACCTACCTCAAATCATTCTACTATAATCTAAACATTCGACACTGACAACGTCTATTTTGCCAAACTCTTCTCCCTCTATTTTATGCATCCCACAATTAGAGGTGTCAATACGGACTGGCCGGCCAGACTAGTGAAAATCGGCCCAGATCGATCAGGGACCGCGGGCCGATCCGTGACCCGAGCGGGCGGTTCACAGGTCAATAAGGTGTGACCCGCGGGATTCACGGGTTGCACCTTTACGAGCCATGGTTAACCCGCTAGCCCGTGAAAAAAAAAATTAAAAAATTTTGAAAAACAAATGGGGGCTCTCTCCCAAGCCCAACTAGCTTGTTGCAGATAGCCTACAGCAAGCTGGCAGGCAGGCGCACCTGCCTGTAACTGGTAATATTCCAGTTAATTGGTAATATTCTTACAATTATTTTTACAATACTCACTCATTAGTTATTATACTTGTTACTGCCTTACTGCAATTACAATTATTCAATTGCAAATATCATCATCATCTCTATTATATTTCTTTCTTCTCACTACCAAACTGTTTAATACTACTATGTTGTGGATTCTCGCGATTCTTCTTCTTAAAATCTTATTTTCAATGATAGTTGCTCCCCCATTAAATTTAGAAAATGGTAATGTTGTAGAAGTTGGATCATCTCAAAATTCAAGGGAAAACAACAAACATTAGAGGTGTGGCAAATTTTTACACTAAATGAAAAGGATGGAAAAGCAGTATGCAATATCTGCAAAAAAGATTATGTCTGGAGATATGGTCAAGGCACCGGCACACTACGGAGACACAAAGAGAAACATCTAAATGAAACAGGACATTTGGATCCGAATCTGCTTTTAGTGCAGGGAACAGGGTATTGGACGAAAGAAGATATAGACTTAAAGAAGATATTTTGGAATCTCTCATATATGTGAAAGATTGGATATTCGCGGATCGAAGGATGCAAGATAAAATTATTGATGATGTTGATGAAGACTTCAAAAATCTTGCAGTTCCTGAAGATTGATTGGGAAACAAATATATATTTTTTGAACAACTAAATTATAGTTAAGACTTAAGACTTAAGTAGGTGCCAACCTAGTTGGGATGTACTTATGTTATAAATATTTGATAATAGTAATTAGAAATGCGTTTAGTTGTTATTTGTTTAAGTTAAATTTAAGTATTTAACTTTGCAAATTTATAAATAATTCATGTAACATTAAATTTGAATTCTATGTAAACATTTCTTGGTATAAATATGAATTTATCATTTTGTTCAATTCTTAGTTTATATTTAACAAAAAAAATATTTTTTGCTATAAATATGAAAAATTCTATATTTTTATAATTTTATTTATACAATCATACGGCCAAATGAGAACAAATCGCGACCCGTGAACCGCATGGGCTCTACCCGGATGGGTCAGCGAGCGGGTCTGGGTTGTAGTCCAAAATTTGTGGGCTGAACCGGAACCCGCAGCGGGCGGACTTTTTTTCACACGGGCTGTTATCGGGCTCATATGTTGGCGGGCCGACCCGACATGGACCACCCGGATTGACACCTCTACCCACAACACTAAATCCTCAAATTAGCATCAATCGAATCAACAAACACAAATGACAATGTGTATGAATTTAATTGAACCAATTATCCCTCCAACCATTTCAATTTCTAGTCCAAAACTCTCCACCGATGCGATGCACGAAGAGAGCTGTCTGACAAAAATTGATGGGTCCTAAGTGCTCCAATCTTCAAATTCATGTGGGGGAGGAGGGTGTGGGAGTGAAGCGAGGTTAGTGGTGGTGGAGTCTGGTCGACATCGTAGCCAAAAGGTGGTGCTATGTGGATATATAGGTGACACCTTGGTAGGTTGTGAAAGTGGTCGTCATGGAGAATTTATGATTTCTTTGCAATTTTTTAAAAATTTGAGGACTGTAGTTGCAATTAGTTATTAATCTTTTTCTTTTTGTTTTATTTGAATAGGAGGGTAAAATAGTCTTTATTGAAAAAATGGATAAAAATGATCTTTTGCCCAATAAAATGTGGAAGGTAGGGATGAAAATGTCAAAAAATGAAAGGTATGGACGTATTGCACAATAAAATTGAAAGGTAGGGATGTTCTGTGCTATTTACCCATATATAATCAACGTTTTTCATAAATTCAATGAACAAAAGTATTGAGTGTGGTCTAATACAATATGAAAAAATGTAGACTACTATTCATTATTTTGATAGATGATTTACGGCATGCATAAATGTATGTCATAAATACTTTAAATAATTAGGTTATTACTACACACATTTAAGGCATGCCATAAAAACAGACTTATTAAGACATGCCTAAATGCAAGCTCTAAACGAACGTCGTAAAAAGCTACTTTTGTTGGAGTTAACATTTCATTGAAGTTATGTTTATTTTTTACGACACATTAGATCGTTATTTTGATAAATCTATGGGGTTTGAGTTAGGGCATCTCCAATGGTTTACACCAATTTGGTGCAATTTTCACAACAATTTAGAGATGACCTTTGCAATGGTTATACTTAAATTTACCCCAAATGAATATTATTTCCTTAATTATTTATTTCTCAATAATTAATTTATTTCAAAAATCATTTAATTCCAAATTATATTGTTAACTAAAATTATTAAGTTAAAAATTATATTTAGTGAACTAAAATATTGCATTTATTAATAAGAAAAAGCATTAAATTGAATACCACAATCAAAAAAATTACGTCAAACGCACAAAAAAAAGTTTCATATGATAAAAATCATAACTAGTTTTTGCATTGATTTTAAATTATCAAATTTGTAACTTTCAAGTTTTAATGAGCAATTTTAATTTAATGTATTTAATACTTATTACTTGATTAGAATTTACAAATAAGTGCTGATTAAAAATAATAAACACATTAAAATAAATGTTAATAAATTTATATCAATAAATACTAAAAGGATAAAAAAGGGATATAGAATGAAGGGTAATTATATTACCACTACAAATTTTAATTACTACACCACAATTTTTAGTATTTTTCTTATTTACTTAAACAACGTTAAGTAAAATTACATAATTAGAGTTTAATATATAATTAGCCTAAAATAAATTATTGTTCCACCATAAATAAAAATCTTAAATTTTTTTTCTCCTTTTTTTTTTCAACATCTAATTTTGTACATAGCTTTTCCATTGATGGTGACTTTTGCTTTCTACCATAGCGGCAAAGATAATTTTCTCTTCCTCACGATAAATGTATTTATACTATATGGTGTTATTCCATGATTTTATTTGTTTCTTAATTTGGTTGTTTCATGAATTGAGAATTAAGGATTCCCCTCTTTCGTATGCCGCCTACGCTTCGGACACAGAGGAACCACCACCACCATAATGTATTTGCTTGAAGTAAATTACTAAAGATTGATCCACAAGCAAATTAAAGAAGTTGAAAAACGCCAACGCGTCATTAAAATTAGTAAAGACGAATTATTGGGTATGTTTACAATTATTCAGAGAAAATTGAAGAGAAAGTTGGGATTTCCGTAGGTGTTGATAAGTCAAACTCCTCATGAAACATATTTACTCTGTTCCATTCCAAACCTGCCACATTTGAAGTCAATGAATTAAAAATTCAGAGAAGTCTTGGGAAAAAAATTATGGAATCTAATTATTGGGGTTAAATTGACACTATAAGTTGCAATTAAATTATTGGGGTGAATAATGAAAAACTTGCAATGCGTCAACACAGATGGAGATAAAAAGCCGAAAGAGAAAAACATATTCTAAGAAAATTAAAATAAAGATGAAGTATATTGGGAGGATGTATACACCACAATATTGTATTTTATTTTTAGTTTTTAGTTTTTATTGTATTAGGAGTATAATTGTAAATTTGTTGTGGTGTATTTATTGAAAATATAGTGTAATAATTAAATTTTGTGGTGGTAATATAATTATACTAAAATAAATTATAATTTGTTGTAATATAAAATGAAGGACAAAACGAAAATAATGAATAACATCAAAATTTACATCAAATGAACAGTGTCGCACCAAATAGCTGTAATGATTTGATGTGTTACTTGGAGTACAAATTAATACCGACTTGTACTATTGGAGATGCCTTTATTAACATAACTTTTCATGAACACTTAATACCGATTTAAATGCTTGCATCAAGAGCTTGTAAGAATATTGAACACACTTCATTAACAAGTTGATTTTATAAATAATGGTATAAGAGCCCCCTCGTTGCACTTGTAGTGACCCAAGAGTACAAGTAAAAAGACTAAGAACAATACTAGGTGTACAGAATTTAGTTCACAGGATTTTTACGGATAGAAACTTGACGATTTTTTATTTGTTCATGGCAAAAAACACACAAAAAAAAAAAGATCCAATCTAAAGTTGCCGACGTAGCATCTGAAACACTTTCGTGAAGTATTTTTCTGCACAAATGATTTTTTTTTTCCAAATACTAATTGCCTATCGTCAAGCATAATAGAAAATATTTTTTTATGCATGTCGAATCTCTAGAGTGTAAGTATAACTACTTAAAAATCCTACTTGACTTGTTGAAGGTGTGCCTCATTGATACGAACATTTAACACCTGTTTGGGCTCCATTTTTTTTATTGAGAATGTATTTTGGAATAGTAGATTATTGTTCTTATATACTAATTTTTTATAGTAAAAAATTTGAATTTATGTATAATATTATTTTATTAAAAAATGCACGACTTTAAAAAACAAAAAAATATATATTTTAAAAATAATGAAAATCTAACAAGAGCTTAACATCTTCTCTTAAAGCTGGTTTTAAGTGTAAATTTTTTATTGGCTGAAGGACACTCACTTTAAAATAAATAAATAAATAAATATGTGTTAATTGAAAATTTTATGATTTTTCCACTTTATAAAGGTCCGTTTGATTTGTGTTTTAGCTTTTAGTTCATTTTCAATTTTTTATTTTGAGAGTCTATTATAAAATTATTAAAAAAAACATTTGGTTTGTCATCCCAAAAAACTATTTATCAAAATAGGAAATTAGAAAACATATTTGGTTTGTGAAAAATTATTTTATGACGTTTTATTCAATTGATTATTCAGTAAAAATATAACAACTTTTATGTTTATATATATATTAAAGTTAATGAATCTTACAATATTTTCTCTCACTTCAAAAGTAAAATAAAAATAAAAAATAAATTGAATTCAAAATATAGGAAATAAAAATAAAAATTACTAACATGGACTGAGAATATTTTTATTGGAAAAAGCTATATGTACTACACCATACTCCCGAATTGTTTACTCCGTGCTGACATGGCACTCTCCTAGTAAAAAAAAACGGCAACAGACCCTGCAAGTCTGCAACCAAAAATCACGTGATAATCTCCTTTTTGAATAACATTTCACCTTTTACTCAATATCACATTTCACACAGCCATTAAACTCTCTTCTGCTAGTTAAAGACAGGTGCCACAATTTTAAAAGGATGAGAATATGAATAACAAGTAGATTTGACCCTAATAGCGTGTTTATGCCTTATAAGCTCACCCAAATCGGCCAAATGGAATGAACCGATGAATCAATGAAGACCAGAAACCGCAACGAAGATTTGAGAATTGGAATTTGCACTTTTCACTTTTGCAGCTCATTTTAACTACACATTCTCCTAATAAAATAATTTTACATATAAATCCAAAAAATTTTCTTGTTTTTCAACTATATATTCTCTAAAAAATCGCTATTATAAAATATATTATCTCAAATAATGGGACTCAAACACACCATATTGGTTTTAATCAACTTTCGACCAGTTTGAGTGGATCCTAATAGTTAAGAACACAAGGTCAAGCATGTTCTACTCCGCAAGTATTGAAGTATAATAAGGTAATATATTTACTTTTTCAAAATTAATTTTGAGTGAATGAGAAATTAAGATCCCAAGAAGTCATTTGAAGTTGTAATAAGTTAAAAATAAAATTGGTGGGAAAATGGAAAAGTCTTCATCCCATATTTACAAGCTAAAAGATTATTTTAAATGAAAAATTTCACGAAATTTAATTAGTTCTAATAAAAAATGACAACTAAAATTATTTGTCTCAATCTAATACATGGGGACAATAAAATAAATTATCAAAAACTTTAAAAAAAAATTAAATTAAATGCCCGCGCCGCCCCGCCTTAAACAGATAACGGGGAGGAGAATTGTTTGGTGGAGAGGAGGTTGCCCCGATCCCGTCCCGTTGTCATCCCTATATGCCCCCAAGATATATCAATAGTCTTTAAAAAGGAAATGAGCTACATGTTAGTGGGTTGGACCAAAGTCCGTGCCCCTCACTGTGCTCGTGCTTAGGCTTGGACCAAATATATATGTTTTTGGTCGAATAATTTATTTAATTTTTTTATTAAATTAAATAGTTATATTATTTATAACCTTTAGAATCTGTGCATAACACGTCTAACTTCTAGAATAGGACACTTACAAACATGTTTGTATGACAGTAGCTTACTAGCTTTCCAAATAGGTAGTGTTTGTTCAAAACATAGCTTGTGTCTTTCGATATACAACTTTTCCACGGTTGTATTTCTTGCACACAAGTTTTCAACTTCTATACAAAGGCCTCAAATCATGGATTTTGTTCATGCAAAAATCTTCTTTTGCAAAATAATATTCTCTTCATTCCTATACTATTTCATGTTATTCAGGTTAGTCCCAAATAATATACTTTTGCATATTTTTAAGTCCTCTTTTGATTCAGAAACATTGTAACATCAGGAAGTTAATTGATCTAGGAGGTTACTATTGCAAATTGATCTAGGAGAACCTTCCCATCAATGCAAGACATTATCACTTTAAGAAGAAGAGTCAAACTCTTATCTTGACTATTTCAATTTCTCTATATTATTTTATTCTTATTGGTTTTCAGGTAAGTCGAAATTTTGTCCCCCCTTTTCACTACCAAAAGGCTAGATTAATAGTCTTTTTTTGATCCCCATGTTTTTTTTACATTTTTTCTCTCTCTTCTTTTCAACTATTCATTTTTCAATAAAATAATATTACACACAACAAAAAAAAAAAAATTCCTTCATACATTCTCTATTAATCTACCATTCCAAAATGCATTATATACAAAAAATAGACTCAAAAAAGCCCATAATATATCGATAATCATTTTTTCCCAAAAGATTATTCACCGAGGGGCATTATTAGTGCACTATGCATCAATTTATAAATGAATCGACATAAATGTAGCAGGAAGTTAGAAGGAAAGGATTTCCTTTAAGACAGTTTGAAATATAAATACAATTTAGAACTGGGAATGTTAAATGCACAAATATTTTTCTACCTGCAAAAGGAAGGCAACTTAAAGAAAAAGGAAGAGGGATGATGACCCGTTCTTCTAATATAATCTGCCCTTTCTGATGTCTTCACGGCCTTTTCATTTAGTTTGGCTTCAGCATTTGTGCGCTTTTCTTCTGCTATTCTCCTAGTAGACGCAAGCTTGTTCGTGTACTTCTCTTGTGCTCGAGATTTCATTCTTTCGGCCTTCACCTACACAAAAAGAATGGAAGTGAAATGAGGAGCTGAACCATTATTTATCTCCGAGACATGCCTGTCTATAATTCAGAAGGCAGAATTTTATTTATATATTTTTTAAATACCATGTTTCTGTTGAACAAAGTTGATGAAGAACGAAAATAAAACCAGTAACAAGAAATCTTCAAATTGAAGGTTTGAACACGATTATAAATCGTTGTCCTCAAACGATATTTGCCGTCACAGGGATAAGTGCTTGAATGTTTCAATGGCAAATAATTCATAGAAGTAAACAAACCTTAATCTAAGTACAAATCAAGTAATCAAAACTTGGAAAAGGAATTTTGAAGAACAATATAAAAAACTGGGTTTGATCTTTATTTTGGATGTTTGTATTATATTTTCAATCATGAAAACCACACACACATACACACACACATATATAATTTCAATCACCTTATACGAAAATGTGTAAAAACCAAGTCAAAAGGGTGTAAACCCTTCAAATCGAAACCAGAATTCAAAATTCCAACGGACAAATATGTTGTGTTGGGCGGCCGCCCATGCCATTTTTTCTGCCTTCACTATTTGTTTTGCTTATTTTTCCCAAGATTAACTATTTCCATTACTTTCAAAATCACTTCTCATTGTTAATTTGAATAATATCCAACAATCTCCCACTCGTTCAAATATAAAATAATTACAAACTCTAATTTAACGACACTTATGCATAAAGTATGAATATCTTTCAATTTAAATCCAGCCTTAGTATAAATCTCACAAAGTAATCATCGAAATCTTAGGTAGCATGAAATATTTGAACCTATTGTTTCATGTGATGATACTGGTGAGATCATACACACAAGTATCAAGTGTTCCAAGTTCCACACAATCTCGTTTAGCACTTTTATAGCCTTACACTTCTTCTATTCTTAAACTTTTAAGAGAGAAACTCCAACTCTCTATTGAAGCGGCACTACCCTGAAATTTATAGAGGTAAAGTTCTTGCAATATGCTTGTAACTTTTAGAGATACTTGATCCACATATCTGAACTCTATTAAGAGTTATAGAAACTCAACCTTCTTATTCGTGACAACCAACACTTGTAACCTAGGATAGGGTTTTAAAAGAAAAATAAGCGTTGAATCTATCCACTTATCGAATGAGTTATTGTTACCATTTGAACCTGAAATATACTTATTAGTATAGTCAGGTAGGGTTGCCATCATTGGTGGATTTAATTACGGAGTTTTAACCATATTCTACTAGTTGTTGTTCGCACTAATTCCCTTGTGAGCGGTTTAGTGAACGGATTAGCCAAATTTTCATTTGACTTCACATAAATAAGTGAAAGTATTCCATCTTTGATTAATTTCCTCACATAGTCATGTGTTAGACTCATATATATAAACTTACCACTATACACTTCATTGTATGCTCTACCTAAAGTGGTTTGACTATCACACAAGATACATAAGGAAAACTTATTATTTTCTCCCAATTAAATTTCATACATTAAATCCCTAAACCATTCAGCTTTTTCCGATTTCAGCCAATGCGACAAATACAGATTCCATAGTTGAGTGAATAATACAAGTTTGTTTCTTGGATTTCCAAGAGACCGCACCTCCTCCAAGAGTAAATACCCAGCCTGAGGTTGATTTATTCTCACTAACACTATATATCCAACTAATATCAGTAAATCTTTCTATTATTTCCGGAAACATAGAATATTGGAGACCTAGATTCTTGTTTTTCTTCACATAACCAAGAACCCTCCCGATAGCCTTCCAATCTTCTTTAATTGGATTGCTGGTAAACTGACTAAGTTTACTACTTGCAAATACTATGTCGGGTCTTGTACATTGCACAACATACATTAGACTCTCAATAGCACTTGCATACTCAAGTTGTGCTACAACTCTTCCATCATTCTTTAGAAGTTCAAAATTTGGATCAAATAGAGTATTAGCCTCTTTAATGTTCAAGTATTTGAATTTATTAATCACATTCTCAACATAATGTGATTGGTTTAACATATAGCCCCCATTAATCTTGGTGACTTTGATACCTAGTATGGTATTCATTTGACCAGATCTTTTTTTTTTTAAACGTGGAAGATAGAAATCTCTTTGTTTCTTTTATACCTTTCATTTGATTGCTCACAATCAACAGTCATCCATGTATAAACAAAAGAGCACAACATAATCATCACAAACTTTTGAATATAAGCATTTATCAATACTATTATGTACAAATCCAAAAGACATTATTGTTAAGTCAAACTTGTCGTGCCATTTCTTTTGTGTTTGTTTTAATCCAAATAATAATTTTATTAGCTTGCATACTTTACCTTCATTTTCGGGTAAAACAAATCTATCCGCTTGTTCCATATAGACATCCTCATCGAGATCCCCGTTTAAGAATGTTGTTCTAACACCCATTTGATGTATATGCTAATCATAGATTAAAGCTAAAGCAAATGTAATTCTAATTGATGTTATTCGTGTAACTGGTGCATATGTGTTAAAGTAATCTATTGCTTCTTTTTATCGATATCCTTTAACCACTAACCTAACTTAAAAGGTATTAAAATTACTATCTACATTTTACTTTCTTCTAAATACCCATTTGTAGCTTATAGGTTTTGATCAAGGTGGTAAATCGACTAATTTTCAAGTGTTATTTGACATTATTGAATCAATTTCATCATTTACAGCATCCTTGCAAAATGTGCTATCTCTAAATGACATTGCTGTTTGATAAGTTTTAAGATCGATTTCCACTTGAAGAACATACATAGTAGTTCTTGTGATACTCTTATCATTTCCCTCAACTAAATAGAAAGAAGTAAGTTGATAGTCTAATTCATCCGGTCCTAGCACTTTCTCCTTTCGAGGTCTTTTGCTTCTTTTAAGTTCACTTGTTTCAACATCCTCGAAAAAATTTTCTACTTGTGATCTTGTAGGCTAGGAATCTTCACTTGAGATTTCTTTCGCGAAATATTAACTAAAAATAACATATTCTCAAATAACTCTACTTCACGGAATTCAATAACAACATTGGTTTCCATGTTTAATAAACGATACGCTTTGCTATTTTGGACATATCCTACAAAAGTGCATTTGACCCCTCTATGACTCAACTTAGTCATTTTAGGATCCGTGTTCTTACTATAGCAAGACACCCTTCCATTTTGAAATAACCAATGTTCGATTTTCTCGATTTCCATAATTCATATGAAGAAACCTTTAATCTTTTGGAAGGAATCCTATTAACTATGTGACATACACTTGATAAAGCTTCACCCCATAAGTTAGATGACAATTTAGCATTTAATAACATAGCATTTATCATTTCTACTAGTGTCCCATTCTTTCTCTCAATCAAACTATTTTGTTCGAACGTTCTAGGTGCACTACATTGATGTATTATGCCATGTTGTTCACAAAATAAATTAAATTCAATAGAGAAATATTTACTTCTCCTATTACTTCTAAGAATTTTAATCTTTTTATTTAATTGATTTTCTATTTCGAATTTTTATATCTTAAATATCTTAAATGTTTCACCCTTATGTTTCATCGAGAAGATATAGCAAAACCTAAAATGATCATCTATAAATGTTATGGAACATTTATTACCTCCTCTAGTTAACATTCCATTTAATTCACATATATCAGAATGAATTAAGTCTAACAATTATATTTTCTTTTAGCACTATAAAAATGTTTCTTAATCATTTTAGACTTAACACATAATTCACATTTATTACATTTTATGTTTTCACATGACATTATTCCGATTTTAATCATTCTTTTTAAGGCAGAAAAATCAACATGTCCCAATCTATCATGCCATAAAGAAATAGACTCAACGACATATTTAAATTTGTAGTTTTATTAATATTATTGTCAATAGTACAAAGTTTGACCATTCCATGACTAGAATAACATTTTTCAACAAATACAACATTTCGAGAAAGTATAAGTTTGTTCGACTCATATGTTGACTTTATTCCCGGTTTTCCAAACAAATTACCACTTACAAGATTTCTATTCATATCCGGTACATGAAATACATTTATCAATATAGATGTAAATGGTAAGTCAATGCTTCCTTTGCTAACAACATTTGATTGAACTTTATTCCCCATTTGAATTTGTTTGACATCCACTTCTTGATAGATTTTGAAAATGGATGTATCATAGCACACATGTATGGTGGCACAAGTATCATACCACCATCCTTGAATCTTTCCTTTGACCAAATTTGCAATGCTCACGGTAGCAATGATGTTTTCAATGGAGTTCATTTTGTCTTCTTGCATTGATTGTTTGTGATGTCTACAATCCCAAGCATAATGTTCGAGTTTACCACACACGTAATAAGAAATTTTGAATTTCTTCTTGTTCTTATAATCTTTGTTGAGATTTGTGGATTTTCTCTTCTTGGAATCCTAGTTGTATTTTTTTGGTTGATTCACAGCATGAGATTTGAAAGTGCTCTCATAAGAATATTCATTCCCATCTCATGCCCTTGACTCTTCCTCAATTCGAAAATGTTTTTGGATTTCTTCTAAAAAATAATCTTGGGAGTAGTGAAGAATTTTCTTCTTATAACTTTTCCATGAAAATGACACTTTTGCAATGATTGCACCAACTTGGAAAGTTTCGGGAAGATTTATTTTCATAGCTTTCATTTTATTGACAATGATTTGCAACTCATGGACTTGTCCTAACAAATGCAGGTTATCCAAAAACTTAAAATCAAAATACTTAGAAATAATAAACTTTTTGGAAACTTCCTCCTCTGCCTTGTGTTTGGTTTCCAATGATTTCCATATCTCCTTTGTCAAAATGTTATAATTTTAGATATTATAGAGACGATTGGAGAGAGTGTTCATAATTTGTCATCTACATATCAATTCATCTTTTTCTCTCTTCTTCCTTTCCGCCCTTGTTTCGTCGGGGTCATTTAGGGTTGGTTCCAGAAATAGAGTCGAGTCTGGATCCAAAATATAAAAGATCTTTAAGGTTGTAAGAAGAAACTTCAACATGTTATTCTATCTTGTAAAGTTTGACCCGTCAAATCTACCAAGCCTTATAAGGTCTCGATTCATCATCTTTATTATGGCTATGTTTGTCTCGTTCTCCATGTTGAATATCATTTGAAATTGTTAACAAAGTTGATGAAGAATGAAAATAAAACCAGTAACAAGAAATCTCCAAATGGAAGGTTTGAACACGATTATGAAACGTTGTCTTCAAACGATATTTGTCACCACTGGGGTAAGTGCTTGAAGGCTTCAATGATAAATAGTTTACAGGAGTAAACAAACTTTAATTCAAGTATAAATCAAGCAATCAAAACTTAGAAAATGAACTTTGAAGTATAATATAAAAAATTGGGTTCGATCTTTGATTTTGGATGTTGATGTGATGTTTGTGATATGTTTTCAATCCTGAAAATCAGTCACATATATAGAATTATAACCACTATGCACGAAAATGTGCAAAAACCAAGCCAAATTGTGTAAAACCCTTCAAAACGACACCAAAATTCAAAACTCCAACGAGCAAATATTTTATACTAGACAGTCGCCCAGTACAAAACAAGGCGCCCCCTAGTTCAACAAAATGGCCGCTGTAATTACAACATAAGATCAGGAGGCCGCCTAAGACATTTTTCAGCCATCACTTTTTTTGTTCTCGTTTTGTTTTTGCTTTTTTTTTTTTTTTTTTATGGTTAACCATTCCCATCACTTTCAAAATCACTTCTTATTGTTAATTTGAACAATATCCAACAGTTTCAACATATATTTAACAAACTGTTATGTGTATGTCACGTATGACGACTTCCGGTAGTCTTCACTATAAACAACATTATTCATCCTTTTACGGCACTCGGTTATATGCCCCCCCTCTTCTAACTTGTTCTAGCAAGATACTTCTATTCTTATGAATATCTACATGTACATAATAGTTTACATAATGGTTTACGTACACATAATGTGGTGAAATAAGATTGGATCAGAATTTCTTCAATCAAATAAAAAAAAAACTCCAATCTCTATTTGACACCTCATCTGTATGTAAACAATTATGTACAAGTAGTATTATTCTGAATTTTAACTATCCCACCTCCAACTATGACTAGTATGGTATTTTTAAAGTACCTATAAAAATTGCTTCAACTGAAACAAGAACATTTTATGCAAATTTCACATGTTCTTATCCTCCATGACTCATGTATTTTGTAAGTTTTTTTTTTTTTTCTCTCACCAAACACTTTAAAAAGTACCAGTAAAACAATGAAGAATCAGCCAAAGTACATCTTTTAAATCTGTAATATATGCTGGTTGTAGAATAATGTCAAATTACCTCCATTCTCCGCATTCCCATTTCAGCTTTCCTCTTCTGATGATTTTCCCAGACCTGAATCTTCACCTCTTCGCGCTTGTACCTGCAGGTCCATCAATAGACAACTAGTAAACAATCTGAGGTTTTTCACATGGACAAACCGAATGTAAAGGAAGTGCTTTACAAGCATTGGAGGAATCTTCGAAGCTTTGTTTTCTTAATAAGCAGAAAAATGATTCAATAAATTACCTTGCCATGTTTTTAGCACGCTCGGCCTCATCCCAAGCTGTTGCTCGGGTTTCCAGAGGATTTAACTTTCTTGATTGATCTTTAGTCCTGCTTACAGACACATTGTTAGCAATTGGTTCTTCTCCGTCTCTGCTGCATTGTCTGGTGGTACCATTGCCCCTGCTACCCTCGTCTCTCGTCCCAGTCTGGATACTAACAGTTTGACCACTTTCGTGAGCCAGCAATCCGCTCTGACTTCTTACCGGAGTTGATGGACCTGAGCATATGGGGCTTTTCGATACTAAAGTTGTGGCTCTGATAGGAGTAGCCGTTCTCGAGGGTTCTTGACTTGCTATCGGAGTCATTTCTGTCCCCATATCCCTCACACATATTGAGCGCACAACCGATGCAGAACTATTAACTGGCCTACTGATTCTCCATATTGACTCATCACAGTCTACTTTCTTAGTTTCCACTTCATATGGACTCGCATTTGTAGAGACAGCACCATCATTATCTTCCTCACCACTCGAGTATTCCTTCTTTGGTACTGGAACTATCAATCTCCTGTCATCAGCATTTGAATTACGGGGGGAAGCTTTTGCCTGATTTTTATCTCCTCCTTTCGATAGATTTACTAGCCATTTTTGTGCATCGTCCCATTTTGATGGAGTTGGTTTCCCTAAGGCTGTTCGTTGATGAGAAGCTCGATTCATCCCATTTCCTTTGTGGAACTCAAAACTCATACAACTTTCATCCGGCATCTCTTGTGTAGTTCCATAACTCAAGCACCCCTTATCCTCTATGGATCTCATTTTTACTCCTTTTGATCTACTAAATATAACTAAAAAAATGGACTTCCAGCAAAAACCACTTCCACTTTTCGTCTACAATGCTAACTAAGCAAACCTATATAAAACCACAAACAAATCCCCTTTCCCCATGTGGTTAAACCCCATCCAATGCTACTTCTAAAAGTGATGCAAATCTCAGGATGAACATCTGCATTGGTATTTTGAGTGCAAAACAAATCTGATTAAGTGACAGCAATTTGAAAAAGAAGTCCATCTGAAGAAACATTATATCAGACAATATTCATGCATAACAGTCAACATTGTAAGTTTCTATGACCCTATTCATCATCCACAAAAAAGCATATCAGAGACTATAACAGAGGCCTCATAAATGACAAATAAGTTCATGGTCGACTACACGAATTCTTTTACTCAGTTCAGTAATATCAACTGAAATACCAACAAAATAAAACTACAAATTGCTATAAAATATGCTTATTAGCAAGAACATGAAACAAAAACAGAGTACTATATATTGATTTCAACCCTGCAGGATTTTTCTGCAGGACAGAAAAAAAAAATTGCAGAGAATAGAACACTGAAACCGTAGACCTTTTAGGGACCGGCAGATTTGATGACTCGTGCATGATCACTCCTACATGTAAATTCAAATTTTTTTCGTATTTTTTAACCATAAATTCTCCAAAAATTCACCATTCAAAATTATTTTTTATTAATAATGGCCATCAAAGAAGGGTTTAGTGGATGAAGTCCAGATCCACCAACTGGTAAAAAAGCAACAAAATGTTGGCAGTAACAGTAAAAAATTGTTAGCACTAAATACTGCATAAGTCTCTTGATTTTGCAGCACTGTGCTGCAATCATGGAATCTTGAGGAGTTTCAACTTTTTGGGGATAAAAGTTTAGCCTTTGCGTTCATTAATTTATAAATTCGGTCAAAATCAAAATTAAGTCTTTTATTTTTGATGAGTTATTTGGAATATTGGTCATAAGATCTAGTCAAAAAGCTTGATACTGAATAAAGTCGGGAAATGTACAGAGTAGGAGTTGGCAGCAAGTGATAGCAGCATCTATGAACAAGAAACCTATTTTCAGTAAATTTAGTCGGCTATGAGAGTTTAAGCTTTTCGATAAGATTTTTTAAAATACTGAGTTCAACTTTTGATGTCTCCTATTTCTGAGAATTATAATCATAATCTATCCCCGTGAATTGTAAATCTCTCTCTCTCTCTCTCTCTCTCTCTCTCTCGCCTCAGTGGGTTTGTCATCTGGCAGTGTTGGGGCCATTTGGTTGTGTTATTAAAGACGCGATGCTTTTTTTTCGTCAGAATTTCCACATGGCCAGGATGGGCAACAGCAGGTGTGTGTGATACAATGTGCGGTACAATTTGGCTAGCTTCTCTCAGTTGAGGACCCCTAACTTCACCATCAACAATTAAATAAGAAAAAGACCCATCCAAAAAATATTATTTTAACAAGATAATTTTGTTTTTATTACTGTTAAAAAAATTTATTAAGCATTAAAGTACTATTTATAAATAAAAGTTCACTCATATTGCATATGATAGTCGAGTTAGCTTATATTATTACTCTTTTAAACGGTAAGAGCTTTGCTTCTGGTTATTTCTTGTATCCTTATTATTTGAGTGCCAACTTTTAAATTTGAAATTGACAATTTCTTTTGTTAAAATCATGTCCTAGTTGAATTGTATTAGGATTTAATTATTTTGTAATCAAAGTCAAATTAAAATTAGAAAAGTCTAAGTTATGGTAAAATTAGTATATGGGAGTCCTAAAAGAAATAATAATAAATAAAAAAATCCAAGACGAAGATCAATATTCAAACTTGAAGAAGTTGAAATCGAGTAGGACAAAATTTCGCTAACTTGTCGCCTAGTCAACGGTCGAACGGCAAAAGTAAAATTGATATCGCTCGCTTAGCGCTAACTGGTGCTTGAGCAGCAGGTGTGTCACTCGCCTAGCACTAGCCTAGCGCTCGAGAGACAGCTTGACATCCAGAATATTGTTTGCTTTAAAACACGTAATTTTTATTCATATTTCAATCCAAATATAT